>JACXGI010003610.1:0-45908 GCA_016801175.1 Esox masquinongy | reverse complement strand
CGGTTGATCGATGTATAATACATTTTTAGCCCACCCACCCAATATCACCACCAGCCGTCACTGACAATCTGTGATGTGCTGCAGCATCTGCACGTCACACAAACAAAGTAAACTGTTGAGTGCACTGCTAATGTGTCTTCTGGCTTGGGTTGTTGGGCCTGCACTCTCGGCGAGGATATTCTGTGAAGGCTGTCTTCCTGGTGGGCTCTCATTACTCCTTTCTACCCAAATCGTGCCGTCCTTTGCAGACTCCTGTCTCGCAGTGCCAGCTGGGGTCACATTTGGTTCTTTTTTTGTGAGGAGGCTCAGGCACTGGAGATGTTGGCTCAATATTAGCATCAGATGAAGACTCAACATCTGACACGTTGATTTTGGGATCTATTTCTGATCCTCCATCTAACTCCATCTCATCTAAATTTTGCAGCATCTGCAATGCTGTCAGGGCGTCAAATCGTAGTGTTCGGTTTACCATTGTGAACTAAATGCTGTAAATTGTGTCTGAGTTGTGTCTGACTTACTCACCGAGTTCAGGTTATATACAATGTCTACCCTAATCATCTTTCTTCATCATTACACTTCACTCACATGCATAGGTGTGTCGGGGTGTGTCTTTTTTGATCAGGGGGTTATCGCCCATTCATCCATTGACGTCATTGCTATTCATTAGATTAGATTAGATTCAAATTTATTGTCATTGTACAAGTGCAGTGCAACAAAATGCAGTTAGCATCTAACCAGAAGTGCAAATAGAAGAGTGTAAAAAATTGATACAATTAAGAACAATGTGTGTTATAAGTGGGATGTATAAATGTGCAAATTGAAGGTGCAAGGTAGCATGAGCAACTGAAATGCAGGGATAGCAGCACTGAGGTTCCCGGGGTAGACATGTACATGTAACATGTAAATAGAATGTAAACAACACATACAATGAATTATTTACAGTGGCCTACAAGAAAATATAGAAAAGTTATTTGTCGATTGTATTGATGAAATACAGTAACGTGTAATATGTTTGTTGTATTGAATATCATTGGTATTTTGTTTTTTCGTGAATAATTATTTGGAGTAATAATTTGTAGAATCTGAATCTTCAGTAAAATAAGCAGAGAACTTTCAAAGAGAGATGATGATAGGATGTTTGGTTATTTGTTTCTCTTTCTCTTCTAATAACAACAGCAACGTATAATAGATTTGTCGAATTGTCGCAGAGATTGTTTTTGTATCAATAACAGTTATTTTGTTGAATAGTCAAGAATTTCGTTGGTATTTCATAGTCGTAATTATTTAGGGTAATACCTTTGATGACGTAGCCTACAGAAGAAGCTGAATCTCCTATTGAAAAATGGTGACCTGTGATACATAGAGTATATCACAAAAGTGAGTACACCCCTCACATTTTTGTAAATATTTGATTATATCTTTTCATGTGACAACACTGAAGAAATGACATTTTGCTACAATGTAAAGTAGTGAGTGTACAGCTTGAATAACAGTGTAAATTTGCTCTCCCCTCAAAATAACACAACACACAGCCATTAATGTCTAAACCGATAGCAACAAAAGTGAGTACACCCCTAAGTGAAAATGTCCAAATAGGGCCCAAAATGTCAATATTTTATGTGGCCACCATTATTTTCCAGCACTGCCTTAACCCTCTTGGGCATGGAGTTCACCAGACTTTCACAGGTTGCCACTGGAGTCCTCTTCCACTCCTCCATGACGACATCACGGAGCTGGTGGATGTTAGAGACCTCCACCTTGTGCTCCTCCACCTTCCGTTTGAGGATGCCCCACAGATGTTCAATAGGGTTTAGGTCTGGAGACATGCTTGGCCAGTCCATCATCTTTACCCTCAGCTTCTTTAGCAAGGCAGTGGTTGTCTTGGAGGTGTGTTTGGGGTCGTTATCATGTTGGCATACTGCCCTGCGGCCCAGTCTCCGAAGGGAGGGGATCATGCTCTGCTTCAGTATGTCACAGTACATGTTGGCATTCATGGTTCCCTCAATGAACTGTAGCTCCCCAGTGCCGGCAGCACTCATGCAGCCCCAGACCATGCCACTCCCACCACCATGCTTGACTGTAGGCAAGACACACTTGTCTTTGTACTCCTCACCTGGTTGCCGCCCCACATGCTTGACACCATCTGAACCAAATAAGTTTTTCTTGGTCTCATCAGACCACAGGTTCCAGTAATCCATGTCCTTGGTCTGCTTGTCTTCAGTAAACTGTTTGTGGGATTTCTTATGCATCATCTTTAGAAGGGGCTTCCTTCTGGGACGACAGCCATGCAGACCAATTTGATGCAGTGTGCGGCGTATGGTCTGAGCACTGACAGGCTGACCCCCCCACCCCTTCAACCTCTGCAGCAATGCTGGCAGCACTCACAGGTCTATTTCCCAAAGACAACCTCTGGATATGACGCTGAGCACGTGCACTCAACTTCTTTGGTCGACCATGGCGAGGCCTGTTCTGAGTGGAATCTGTCCTGTTAAACCGTTGTATGGTCTTGGCCGCCGTGCTGCAGCTCAATTTCAGGTTCTTGGCAATGTTCTTATAGCGTAGGCCATTTTTATGTAGAGCAACAATTATTTTTTTCAGATCCTCAGAGAGTTCTTTGCCATGAGGTGCCATGTTGAACTTCCTGTGTGAGTGTGAGAGCGATAACACCAAATTTAACACACTTGCTCCCCATTCACATCTATGACCTTGTAACACTAACGGGTCACATGACACCGGGGAGGGAAAATGGCTAATTGGGCCCAATTTGGACATTTTCACTTAGGGGTGTACTCACTTTTGTTGCCAGCGGTTAAGGCATTAATGGCTGTGTGTTGAGTTATTTTGAGGGGACAGCAAATTTACACTGTTATACAAGCTGTACACTCACTTCTTTACATTGCAGGAAAGTGTCATTTCTTCAGTGTTGTCACAAAGATATAATCAAATATTTGAAAAAATGTGACGGGTGTACTCACTTTTGTGATATACTGTATATTGAATTGTTGAGTAGCCTATATCGTTTGTATTATGTTTCAATAGTTGCCTAATTCATGTGTTGAATGGTCATTGAATTCTTGTATTTCATTTGTAAGTTCATTCAAATTCAACCTAGGTTCTGATCATTCATCTGGGAGTATCGCGTATTCATCCATTGACGTCATTCATTCAGTGAGATGTGATTAGCTGCCTGGGTACCAAGGCTAAGTAGTGTGTGCTTTTTGCGGATTAAGTCGGAAAACGGGGTAAATAGTCTCTAAATAGTTAGTGAGCTTAGAATTCGGACAACGGAACAACGTAAAATACGCTTATTTAGGAAAAGTCATGGAAGGAGGAGGGTGTAGCTTTCAAAATGGCAGTGTTATTATAATTACAAACTCAAACGGCATTTGGCGGTTCTAGTGTTAACTAAATATTCCGGATAGTCATCATTCAGATTTTCCGGAATTCCAGGGAAGATCAGGTTGTCCCTCGTCACGTGGCTGTTGTGATGGCAATTCCATCAATAGACACTCTTAAAGAAGTAAGTACAGAGACAAAATTCTCTTGGCACAATTAACAGTTTATTTGCGAGTAGAGAGACGCGTCAAACGCTTACAGGATAATCATCTGAGGAGTCTCTGAAGCATTTGGAAATTCATTCAATACTTATAGAGGAATGGGTGGAGATAAAAATCTGCATGGTCGCACCATAAAAACAACACATGTTCCTTATCCATCTTACCCCCTGTTGTGTATCTTCCTCTATCCTGTCCTAAAACCCAATGATCTGTATCTACCCCCATCCTGCTGAAGATTTACGTTTACCACGACGCCTCATACTTCCTTTCCCACAGCACAACCGACGTTGCTTTTCTTATCTAAACATGGGGACCCAATACTTTAATCAATAAGAATACATCAGTTCAAGAAATTTCCATAACAATCCATCCTGTTGATACCAAATCAACCCTTGGTATCAATCCTTAAACAATTTACTCATTAGGATGTAGACTGCAACAAAACAGTACTCTGTAACAACATGACTCTGTCGATATCATTGCACTAATGATTAGAGAACGGAACAAATCTGAAATGTCTGGGTCCTCATTTACATGCTTCTAGACCATTACCTTCGTTGTAACTCCAAGACCACACATTTTCATTATACAGAACCATAACATGGTACAGCAAAAAGTTTATGTTAAAATCACTGGTCGAAGGAAGTAATCCCAAATTACATATATACTGACAGTGTAGAATATGTAACATCGACACGTGGGTGTGTAAACACCAATCAATGAATACATCCTTCGATCTGTTACTGGTACAAAGTCCTTTTATGCCAGTTGCTCGATTCACTGAAAGTCCTCTCATGGTTCCAATTAGATGTACTTCCAAAGTCATCACAAATGTTCTGCTCCTCCAAATGTCAGACAGTCAGTTATGAACCATTTCTTGGCAGACTGATGTAACAGAACGTAAAAGTCAGATGTTTATTCCAAGGTGTTGTTCTTCATAGTTCAAATGCAGATTATGATGACACAGCTCTGGTTGTCTCCATTCTAGCTGCTTTATCAGCCAGGTCAGGAGAATCTGTGTGCTCTCCTTTGTGAATGCCAAGATGACCAGTTTTATCTAAGAACTCTATAGCTGCAGGCCGGGTTGGAAGTGATGGTCACTAGTACCAAAAAGCTCACTTTTCCCTCAGTGACTTCAATTCACTGTGCCTAATTTTCAAACACCGAAGCCCTCCTGTAGCGTGTGTCGTCGACACCAGGTTCCTCTCTCAGCTTCCTGGACAGCAGATGAGGTGTACCTGGTATGGACCCAATCAGCGTGGCATGATGTCGTGCAGTTGGTCTTTTCGTGCCCCAGTAAACGTTTGTCCAGAACCGGAGCTTTCCTTAGCTCCTCCCGTCGGTTGGTGGTTGCCTTCTTCATCTCGAGGCAGACTCATCAGGACTGGAATTAGTCCAACTGTCAGGAACCAGACATTACTGTAGACGCGCTGCACCCCGGGAAGTCTGTGTGTGTGCGTGTGTGAGATCCATCTTATCTCAGCCCACCTCACAATTGTCCTTTATGCCAAACTCAGTCTCTCTGGGCTTCAACCAGTCATTTATCGCTGAATCACTTTCAAGTGTCCTGTACCTGTCAGTGAATTCTCCTTGAGAAGATTAATTGCAACTGCACAGTACACAATCAAAAATGTCCATTACATTAGCTTGTTGCTTCTTGTTAATGCATTAGAACACAGTCCTACCGAACACTTAAACTTATATACCTGTATATCCAATATCTTTCTGTTTCCTTTGTCTAAATAGATGAGAACAGTTGTAAACAGTAACAGTGTAGTGGAAACACTTAACCTTTCTGGTGCTTCTGTTCTGCTAGTGTAGAAATTCCACTCTTTTCTATAGTTGGTTTAACAACCAACAAATAACAAAACAACAAAAAGAACAGAAGAACAATTTCCTATTATTGTTCCAATTATGCATTCTCAGTTAAGATAGTTTGCTTATGTTGAAGTATTGCTCTCAAAGAGTAGTTCATAAACAATTCTCAGTTCACCGTCTAACCAGATCTCAGCTGATATATAATTACATCTGATTGTTTTGTCTCGGAACTACAATCAAATTCACCTTTGTTTAACACAAATTATTAAAAACCTTATTGCCAATCAAAACATTTCATACCATCTTGAAGCTCAAATAACATGACTGTTATTTAACCTTTAATTACTCCACCAAATGTTGCATGGTGTCAGTTTCTCCTAAGCACTGACACAGAAAAGACACTGTAATCCTGTCATAAACCATGACCCCCCCCCCCCTTTATGCCCTGTCTCCCCAGACTTTGTCCTGAAACAGGGTGTGAGGGTCTTGATTAAAAGTGAGTGACCCAATCTTGATCTATAAATATGTTACACATTTACACAGGGAAATATAGAATCCAGATACAATTTCCATCTATTTGTACTCTTCCACTCTCATCTGTACTAGATATACTCTCAAGGTATTAGTTACAATTTTCTCTTAAAAATCTCTACTTTAAAGAAAGTCTCAACCTAGTGTCGATTTGACTTTCGACCTATTTGCTGTTTGAGAGAACTGATGGTTGTAACCAATCAAAACCAGAATAATGAACACAAAGTATTCAGTGTAGCCAAATTAGAAAACACAATTTTGATAATGTCACCAGTAAATCTGTTTCTTCTCTAAGGAGTTCAAACGAGTCAGAAACCCATTTCAAGCAGCCCCCCACCTCACACTGGTGTTTGTGTGAATAATGCACTCCAGGGGGTCTGTACCACTCTTTACAATTTAGACTATGTAAAACTTCTCAACTTGTTTTCTAGAATAGAACTTGATGCAGAATTACTTTCTCAGTTTCACTTAAAACATAACAAAACTTAGTAACCATGTAAGGAATAACAAAAATGTGCTCCCTGCACCTTTTTACCCACTTATTCCATAATGCATGAGATTAATATGATTACTTCTACTCAAATATCACACAAACTGAACGGTCACATTCTCATAGTCACTATTCATCCCAACAAATTTGTTCTTTCTTAGCTAAACCAAATCAAAATGGTTATATTCTACTCAACCATAACCATGTTAGATTTTACATCAAACAGTTTACAAAAACACAAATTAGACAAACACTGTGAACGGACACTAAGGGATGCCAATTTTTACAGATGCCAATTTTCAAACAGGAAAATTCAATTCTTCATGTAACTCTTAAATACCAATTTAATTCGCTTTGAACTCTAAGCTCAACTCTTTTTCATCAAAGATAATCATTTCATACATTCCCCCCTGCTTTCATGACAGATTCAATGGAAAATGACTCCATGCGTGAAAGCAGAACCATTACAGGATGGACATGAAAAAAAGAAAATCGATAGTAGGGATTAGTCAGTAAAGAGTCGCAAACTGAATATCCATTAAAAACAAATGTGAAAATGAGAAACCCAACATCCACGAACAAAATTTTAAAAAACAACAAATGCGCCACACGGTCGCTCGTGTGAAGGAATTATAACCCATAAAACCTATAGACATAGTTGCATAACCCAGTGAAACAACTCCCAAATTAGCATGGCAAATTTGCATTTCCCCATGCAATAACAAAACTACATTGTGACAACACAAACATCATGACTCAATTGAACTCCTGAAGGGTAGAGAATTTTTCCAACTTTGTTGCATGTCTATGTTATTCCAAATAGTGGCGGTCAACCAAAATCATAACTGTCATGCATATTGCATGCATCGACACTAACATTGTTCTAATTATTAACGATGGGGGATGACTTTAGGTCTCTATCCTCACTACAAGTATGCTCCAAAACCATACATTTCGACTTGAAATCTATTTAGAGGAAAATATATTTAGCTTGTACTTAACGGTTGATTAACCCAAAACTGAAGATACTCATGTTAGCGAAATGACCACAGGTGAGACCAGTCAGAACACTAATTTAACCCGTAGTAATAGGCTACTTTGATTTAATGGGAAAGGTTGGTAGAGGCCTTACTAGGGGCCTGCCCCCCTTCCAGGGGCCCAAGACTTTACCCACTTCTGGTAGGCCATAAATGCCAAATGGGGTGGTTAAAATGTTCATGAAACGGAAGTTTCCACACAAAAACGGGACATGGGCTTCAGACTGTCTGTAGTAAAAGACGTCATGCTTTCAACTTAGCCGATATCCTATATTAACTAAAGGTGCAGAGTTATTGCTCTACTCATCTAATATCGTTGCAGTTTGTAAAAAAAAAATTGCTTATCTGATCAACACAGCAACAGCAGAGAGAAAAAACTCTCAAGAAAGGCCAAGTTAACAGAAAACAGATGCATGATGTCACTAAAATCAAGGTACAATCAGTGAGTGATCCCAAGGACACTCAATCTAGAGCTCTAAACACTGTCACATCAATCTACCCCATTTGTCCAGTTGTCAGTTTACCAGGTTAGAATTTAAACTCCATTAACGAGGATCAGGCGTTTTGAAACACAAGTATTATCTCAGGTATCATTTTAAACACAAACAAAGTGAAATGAAATAATTTAACCAAACCCAATTCAACATTTAAAATAGGACGTCTAATTTTATGGGCTTTGGCTATTTGGGGAATAAACGGACCGTGGCTATTTTACCGTCTGTTGCAGGCTATGACTATATCGGATGCAAATCCATTATTCATGGGAAACAGTGTGTTTCCTTAACGTTAAAGACTATCGCCATGTGGTTCTTCATTCTACTCCATACAAGGAGAGAGAAACACAATATTTTAAGAAACCATGAAACCATATTTTACCAAATTAGGAAAGCATCATTGTACCAATCTCCAATTTATCCCTCGGATTAAATTTAGTACATCATTCTCGTTTAGAATCCTAAGTTATCAGGCGAATACCTCCATGTGTGCCAGCCACCAGCACAACACTAAAAGGCAAGTTTCAATTTCACAGAGACGGCACTTAGGCAAAAGCTGAAAGAGTGGGCCTCGCCAAAGAATCACATTAACGACGCAATGCATGCGGTCACCCAAGTGTACACCAAACAAGGCAAAACCTGGCGAATTCAACCAACTTCCAGGTTAACAACAATCTCGGTGAACGAGATCAAATATTCCACCAAGGAATACAATATGCAACCAATCGGAACCCTCGTGCACAGGGAATACCAAAAAGGAAAAATGCATTTACTAGTCGACCATAACCAGGTATTGACAATTCAATTACCCGAAAACCATTATATACAGGCGTATCCCCTACTCCATCTTAGAGCCTCTGAAATTGGTGGACATCTAGCCCGACAAGATCTGTGAGGGCCCCTGAGTGTAACAAGTGGTCGTGCCCTACCACACGGATACGTAACGGTTAACCTCACAGCACCGGTTAGCTGTCGGCAACAGGTTCGCTCCCACCGCACAGCCCCGGTTAGCTGTCGGCAAAGGTTCGCTCCCCCCGTGTCGCTGGAATTCAATCCGATGTCTCACTGCTAACCCACAGGGACCGAATCTCCCCTACCTACAATACAGGTCATACGAGGAGACAAAGGGGCTCAATTCCCCTACTGTCGAAAAACAAATCGAGACATCTTTCTAGCATCTCGCATAGACAGTTGCACAAAAACCAATTCCTCCAACAGAGAGCTACTTAAAATCCTGCACGAATTGCCCCGCAAAGACAGCATGGGAGTGGTACCAGTGCTAACAGGACATGGAACAACAACGGCATTTTCTTCACTACAGTTACTACAACAGAAACACTATTTAAAAAAATCACTCCTACAAACCGTATTTTCTCAAAACCACCTATCTACTTCCACAAATCCATGAAACCTGACATACTAAACCCAAGCACATAGTGTACTAAATTCTATGAAAGGCTATAACGCCTGCATCCTCTAAAACATGTCAGAAAAAAAAAGGAATGATCTCACCGGTGGATGCTTTCCGAACCGTCCCCTCTGACCGTCAGCACCCCCAGGCGGTTTAGCTTTCCTGGGTGTTCCCGTCGGGTCGTTTCTGCCACCGGAATAGAAATTGCCTCAATTCTTCTGGCCAGCCCCTCTCATGTCCACCTCAGGACAGTCACGAACCCAATGTACATAACACAGTCCGTCCCGAAGAGTTTCTTTTAGCTTTCGGTTTTCTACTAGCACTTTTCCCATGTCTGAATCCAAAGACTTAACCGTGGTCTTAAGGACTTTGTTGTCATTTTGTAATGTGAGGATTTCTCCTTGGCTAAATTCTAGGCTACTTCTCAGACCATCAACTTCCTCACGCAACTTTTCGATAGTTGCATGTATTGTCACCTTTGCATGGATGTCCACATTAAGAGAATGTAAATCATCTGTATCATTGGAGGATTCATTGGAGGATTCCTGTTGCTCCATTGTGGTGTATCGTTGGTGAAATTTGTCAGTAAATTCAAAACTCTTGTGGGTGTCCAGCTTGGCTTGTGACAATAGCCTGGCTGGGAGCGAGTTTGTGTTTTCATCAGGTGGGTGATATAACAACCGCCTATGCTTGTGTTTGTTGATAAAACAGATGCATGGAAGATCTGCTGTTTTAAATGTGCTATTTAGAGTATTGATCATAAGTATTCTGATAAGAAACTTACCTGTTCCTAACCTAACCTAGTACTTACATCCTCAACCTCCGTTTTGAATCCCCTATTTGGTATTTTTCCCTTTGTTCTTGAACGCAGCCTATCCCTTTGTCATTGTTGTTTTCACCTGTGTCTCGTTAGCTCCCTCTATATTAGTTCATTGTTTGCTTCTCCCCATTTTGAGGTGTTGTTGTTTGCTTTTTCGAACCCTACCATGCCTGTGAGTACTTTTGTATAGATCATCAATTTTTAGACGCTTATGCCTGCCTTGACAATTCTCTGCCTGCTTGCCTTGTGTACTTTTGCCTACATGTTCTTGTTTGTATTTTTGTTTGAAAGCCTTTGTCCCTTTTTTGGGAATTCTATGTTTTGCCTTTTTTCCCTGCCTTGGTTCCCAAATAAATCCGCATTCGCTGTGTGACTGGGACCTGACGATTGTGTGGAGTCAATCATAACACATTTGGCAGTGATTTCAGCCCTTAATTCTTCAAGGCTGTGTGTAGATGGATGAGGGGGAAAATTAATGTTATTCATTGTAGAATCATTTTGTGAAGTAACAGAATGTGGAAAATTGAATTGTCTGAATACTTTCCAAATGCACAGTAAATATAAATAAGGTGAAAATGAAAAACAGCCATATCATTGCTTGTCAGTGACAAAAAAATGTTACAATGTATAATTTGCATTTGTTTAACTGTAAATGGTTATCTTCCTTCAGGTGGGCTTAGTGAAGCAGACAGAGACCTCAGCTATTAAGGCCTCAGGAGCCAGTAAGAACTCTCTATTCACCCGCCAACTCAGTGCTCTCTACACCAAGTCTACACTGATTGGGGAGGGTATCCTTTGTGTGTGTGTTTTTTTTTATATATTCAAGGAATTAGTTTGCGGATGAGCCCTGAGTCTACACATCAAATATATCCACTACCGGTAGAACACCCCCATTTTTCCAGTTTTTATTTCAATTTACGTCGTTCAAGTACAGTGAATTACCTATAATGCTAAAAGGTGAACGGTAAACTGACAGAGGTAAACAATGAGGTAAAAAACTGAAAAATAATGTACATTTCAAAGTTATAAAAAGAGGCCTTTTTCTGGGAACATGTAATGTGTTAATAACTTACAGCTGTTCTGTGGCAATGGAGGTGAATTAAGCCTTGAAACGTGATTCCTACCTGTGTCCCAATTCCTACGTGTCCCAACTTTTGTTGATTACCTACACACTCTGTCAGTATAGAAGCAGTATTAGAACAGACTGTTACTACGCTCTCTTAAGCATTATTTGGACAGTATTGTACTGCAGGCAGTAGTATATTGCAGTCATAATCGTGAGAAAAAGGCAAATAACAAAGGAAGACAGGTAGACCATTATAACCCTTAAATGTGTAGGTCTTTAGTGAAATTGCAAAGAAAGGTGTCAGTGAGGCCAGTTCCATACACCATTAAAAAGCACTTGGAAAGTGGAAGAAACTCTGATAGGAAGACATCTGGCAGACCCAAGGACACAACAGAATCTGAAGACAAGTTTCTGAGAGTCAAAAGCTTGTATGATAGGCGGCTCACGGGACAAAAGCTTTGAGCACAGCTTAACTCTGGTTGAAGTAAGCAAGTCTCAATTTCAACTGTGATAAGAAGACTTCGAGCTACAGGTTTGACTGGTTAGTGGCAGTAAGAAAGCCATTGCTAAAAAGATGGCAAAATAAGGGAAAGAGGCAATCTGGACCATGAAGCGCAGCCACTGAACTACTGAAGACTGGAAGGTCTTATGGACGATAAATACAAATTTGAAATCTTCGGTTCATCTCGCAGGGTTTTTGTATGCTTTCAGGTAGGTGAAAGGATGGTTCCTCGGTGTGACATGAACCATCAAATATGGAGGAGGAAGCGTGATGGTCTGGGGCTCCTTTGCTGGATCCAGAGTCAGCGACTTGCACAGAGTGAAAAAAAGAGTGAACCAACACGGCTACCACTGCATTTTGAAGCACCATGCAATACTCTCTGGTGTACGCCTAGTTCGTCAGGTGTTCATCCTAAAGCAAGATAATGACCCAAAATATACCTCCAGGCTATTTCAGTACTACCTTAGAAGAAACGGAAAAGATAGTAGGCCTCAAATCATGGAATGGTCAGCACAGTCTCCACACTTAAAACCAGTTGTTATGTCTGCAAAAGGTGGCTACTTTCAGTAAAAAAAAAAAAAAAGATGAATTTTGTTAACCACCTGAGGACGGACTAGGCGCTACCGCCCATGCCTGAGGCGTATTTGCATAACAATGATATAGTATTACATTTTTTCAAAACGGTTTGTGATAGCGAGATTCTGTTTTCTTTGCTGTTTTCCTGAGATTCCGTTGAAAACGCAGATGCGCTTTGTGTTTACGTGGCACATTTCCTGGTTGTCGTCATCCTGTCCAAATGCAACCAAATCCTTGTGCATCTGACCAATGGATGGGCTGTTGGGTGACAGCATCCAATGGAAGGCTGTTGCTAGGCAAAATAGTTTATTTTACCCAATCAGGGGAAGGTATCTGTTATGTATTTGAGCAAATCAAAAGGTTGCGGGGTGGGATAATAAGTTTCGTTTTCTGTATGTGCTGGAGGAGATGACCAGAGGAGCTGGACGCAGTGCGTTAGCTTAGCTTAGCTAGCATGCTAACTTAGCATTTGCTTACATTTTAGCATTGTGTCTTTGCGGAACGCTAACGTGTCGAACAGACAAAGAAAGTATATGTGTTTTCAACATTTTTCTGAGTATTATTATTAGTATGAAATGGAAAAACGTAAAAACACTTTTACTAAATGTAGCTATAGTCCGTTACGGTTTTTCAAACGCTGGATAGCTGAGTTACCGGACAACAAACGACGAATGCTAACAACATGCTAACGCTAACGCAAGAACAGTCTGGTAAGTAACATCAAATAACCTATTTATCATGAAATAATGTAGTGCAAATGTGATCATTATAGATATTGTCTGCTTTGCGTATTTGGAATGGGAGAACTGTTCCACATGGCTGTTTGTGGTCTGATTTCAATGATAAATAGTGAAATAATTTTGGGTGTCATAAAGATATTGGACTCTGCACATAAGGTGAATTATTTCATTGTTGTCTTCACATTTATTGTGATACAATGCATATTTGTGTAAGAAAAAGTGTTTGAAATGTGTTTTTGGAATGGCAGAGTAGTTCCACAAGGCTGTTTGTGGTCTGATTTTCAATGATAAATAGTGAAATAATAATGGGTGCGAGCCTGCTCAGTGCATCCACGTGAGAGTTAACAAGCTCATTGACTATTTGTACACAGACACTAATTGCAATTTAAAAAGCCTTAGGTGTGAGAAATTCACCTTTAATTGCCATTTTCACCCGTGTGTGTCACCTTGTGTGTCTGTAAGAAGGCCAAACATTCAAGGGTATGTAAACTTTTGATCAGGGCCATTTGGGTGATTTCTGTTATCATTATGATTTAAAAAGGAACCAGACAACTATGTGATAATAAATGGCTTCATATGATCGCTATCCTTATATAAAATATATATTTTTTGCATGATCAGTCATTATTTCAAAATCAATTCCAAAGTTTCACAATTTCTGCCGGGGTATGCAAACGTATGAGCACAACTGTAAATAAATTATGCTACATGATAAATAGAATGGTTCAAATAGACCTGGTGACCCGTATCGGCCGATACTGCTTTCAAGGATCAGTGATCGGCCCCAAAAATCCTTATTGGAGCACCCTTAGTTACAGCCAATCGAAAAGGTGGGAATGCTGCCAAACGGGAAGTGTGGGCGTATGTCAGTAACTGTTTGTCTGATTGTCACCAAACTTGGTGTCCATGGTTGGAATGAGGAGCAGAGGAGGCCTGTCATGTTTGGCACTAATCGGCCATGTAGGGGGCGCTACACCAGAAAATCACTTTTAACACTCATTACTCCGGAACACAAACTTTCAACCAAACTTGGTCTGTTTGCATGAGTGCAACAGGTTGTTGTACTGCAATGAATAGGGAGCCGGCAGTCAAAATCATCTGATCGCCATGGGTCAGTGAATTTCAAGATATGAATCAAAGGCTTTAGAAATCAGCCATTTGGGTGCACTACAGTGTATCGTCAAACATGAGATTTTCAAATAGTGATATATCCATGCTCCTTAGAGTTGAAATGACCACACTTATCTCAAAATATGCTTGCATTGAGGAAAAAAATGCCTCTTGCACCTTTGATCATCTTCGTTTCCCGGCATTTTGATTAGATTAGAACAAAACTAAAAGAATTTGTCCCAGGCAGTTCGCTTTAACCGCTCATAACTCTTGAACAGAAACAGATACCCAGGCCTGTAAGGCGTGTCCTCATATGGCATTCTTATAGTTTGGACCCCATTATTGCTGCATGCTGCTATATTTTAGGTTATTATTGTACATCTTTTTATATCCTTTTTGCAAATTCTTGAGATAAAATTGCCCAAAAGGTCTCCTAACTTTATTGAAAGTACATGCCCAAAGGTCAAAGACTCTCATGCAAGGACATGCAAGTCTGCATCATGGTGTTGCTGCGATAAACCTCTAAAGTGGCAAACTTATCATGCCAATGCCAATGTGACCTTGATTCATGAAACTTGGCATCCTCTTATCTCCTCACATAAAATGTTTTTAGCAATTTTATGTGACGGTGAAGGTAGGAGTGCATAAGAACATTGCATTTCTCTTTTCGTTTAATTGTAAATATGGTTTCAAAGATTAATTTGTTTTGTGTAATTTGTTAAATTGGGTTACCTTTATCATTGAATGTGGTTGGAATTTCAGATAGTTGGGTCCGGAAATATTTGGACACTGACAATTTTCATAATTTTGGCTCTGTACACCGCCACAATGGATTTGAAATGAAACAACCGAAATGTTATTGAAGTGCAGAACTTTCAGCTTTAAATCAAGGATTTGAATAAAAATATTGTGTAAAACGCTTATTTCAGGGGTTCAAATGTAATTGCACAAATGAACACAATCATAAATGTTCATTTTTAATACTTGGTTGAGAATCCTTTGCATTCAATGAGTATCAACTTCACTAAATTTGGCTGAATCTGAGCAGACAGTATATCCCTATACACTTAATCCGAATTAATCCGACTTCTTCTGTCTTCTGTCACATCATCAATAAACACTAGTGACCCAGTGCCATTGGAAGCCATGCATGCCCATGCCATCCCACTGCCTTTACCGTGTTTTACAGATTGAGGTATGCTTCGGTTCATGAGCCGTTCCAAGCCTTCTCCATTCTTTTTTCTTCGTTTCATTCTGGTACAGGTTTATCTTAGTTTCATCTGTCCAAGGAATGCTGTTACAAAACTGGGCTGGCTTTTTTTTAGATGTTTTTGGCAATGTCTAATCTGGCCATTCTATTATTGAGGCTTATGAATGGTTTGCACTTGGCTGGATGTTGTGAAGGGGTTTTTCTTTACCTTGGAAAGGATCCTACGATCATCCACCACTGTTGTCTTCCATGGACGTCCAGGCCTTTTTGTTTTGCAGAGCTCTTTTTTTTCTCAGAATGTACCAAACTGTTGATTTGGCCACTCCTAATGTTCCTGCTATCTTTCTGATGGATTTTTTTGTAGCCTAAGGAATGGCCTGTTTCACTTGCATTGAGAGCTCCTTTGACCACATGTTGTGGGTTCACAGCAACAGCTTCCAAATGTGAATGCCACACCTGGAATCAACTCCAGACCTTTTTCTTGCTTAATTGATGAAGAAATAACAAAGGAATAGCCCACAACTGTCCATGAAACTGCTTTTGAGACAATTGTCCAATGACTTTTGATCCCATGAAAAAGAGGGTGCTGCAAATTAAGGAGCTGTTATTCCTAAACCCTTCCTCCAATTTGGATGTGAATAGCCTCAGATTAAAGCTGAGAGACTGTGCTTTAAGCCCATATTCATTATTTAACTGTAATTTGAAAATATTTTACTAAACAGCTCAAATAACAAAACTTGTGTCAGTGTCCAATTATTTCTGGACCTAACTGTATCTGGACCTAAGTGTCCAGATATATTAAAGAAAAGGCAACTTTCCTGGGGGCGTACTGAGTTTTTTACATGACTGTCTGTTTCTCAGATATATCAAATTCTTCATTAGCAGTCACGTGTGTGTTGTGCATACAGTCTGTTCATGGATTCAGAATTGTGTGCTTTACAAATCCTTTACCCGTGGTGCCAGATGTGAACCCAGTGCGCAGTCTTGGTGATGTGGAAGATGGGGAGCTTACTGATGTGGTGACAGATCCTCCAGAGAGCTACCTGCTCTGTCTCAGTGAGACCTGGGATAAAAACAGCAAACAACTCACCATTGGTCTGATGGTGAGTACACATATCTAGAGCTGTGATGGTAATAGAGAAATGGGAGACCGTCGGTTATGGATGAAAACCATCAAAAACGTTCAAATATTTTCTTAGACAAATGTTTTAGCAACTGTACCTATATGTAGACTTTTTTTTATTGGTGTTAACTGTCTACAGTTCTCTCCAAACGGGCTTTGATTTTCAGCACTACAATGTGCAAGAGTGGCAGGGCGAGGTAGTGAAAGGAATCTTTGAAGCATGTTAAATTTTTCATTGCTTGCTTGTTCTTCAAAAGGCCAAAATAAATACTGCAGGTCTTTTAAACATTTTATTGTCTCTGAATATGCATTAATTACTCAACTGTAATTGACATGCGTGGAGGCATAATTTGCTAATCTTGTGTCAAATCTTGTCAAATAAAGCACCATTTAGTCCTCCAATCTGGTATGGTAATTTGATATGTAATATTATTTTTATAAACAAAGCAACTCAGATCAGTACGATATGGACAAGCTGGGTGTTTTTCTTTCTATTTTAATAGTTAGGTTCATTGTCTTTCTTTTCATATGTTCTGTGTCAAGTTATCTTACAAACTAGCGTATACTTTTTTGAAAGCCCCATGTAGGTCCCTTTACACAAAAAATATGAAATTGATTTATATTTGCTGTAAGAGCTGACTTGGCTTTGAATAGCTAATTATTTTTTGTCCTAAGTGCGTGTGGATTTTCCTCCAAAAGTCCACTCAATAATAACATATGGTGGTTCCCTAATTTAATAATATAAATGTTTATTTTCAGTTGTTTACCCTACATCAATTATCTCATTATTGTCTTTAAGAACATTCTTGCCAGTGTCATAGCTTTTTATTAAGGCAAAAATGACTACAAGTAGCAGTAAGTCATTTGCAAACAAACAAGATCATTTGAAATTAATTGTTGGTAAACAATTGGAACAAAATCACATTTGTGAAAGAGCACATAACCATGAGAAGTTGGGGTGCTGCAGCCTCCCCTGTTGTAGCCTCAGTCAGCATCCCCTAACAAGATTCTGAAAGTCAATTTTAGCATTGTATTGTCCACTATTTGCACTACTGATTTGCTTCCTTCATGAGTCATGCTCAAGGAAGAGGTGTGCTCTGCAAAGGAGTGTGGTGTGTTTCCACAGTTTTTGACAATTGCTTTGGTTCATTCCTTGAAACAGTGTTAACATTCTCAAAGCATCCACATTTCAGGCTTGTCCTATTTTTTCATTGACACTTAAAGTTTAGTTTTGTTATTTTTGTCTAGCTCAAAATGAATACTATTCAGATGCCGATTTCACTTGTACAAGGTTTTACATTACACATTGCACTCTGTATTTTTACTGTATTTTTATTTGCGTAAAGTAACTGTCTTACATCACAGTCAACAGAAAACATACACAGCACAATATAATACAAAAACACATCAAGTACAAAAAAGGAAAATCATAGAAAATTATAGCCTAACTACATCACATTTTCTACATCTTCTACATTAAAGAAATGGTTTGTGACATTATACACCCCCCTCTCCGCCCTGCATGCATTTATGTCGATAATCAATTACTATGCTGTCAGCCCTAGAATATCATCACATGGCATGAAAAGCAAAAATGCGTGTGTGTGTGTGTGTGTGTGTGTGTGTGTGTGTGTGTGTGTGTGTGTGTGTGTGTGTGTTTTTTTTTTAGGCAGTGCAACCTAGTACAGGTGATGTGGTTTTTGATTGTTTTGTGGACAACTCGTCGCGATCAGAGCTGGAGGGTCGTGTCTTAAAGGTCAATCCTGTAGAAATCCTGGCGGCTTCTGACCTTTCAGACTCCTCTCACCGACTCCTGCAAAGCATAGCAACCGCCAGGTAACCCTACGTTTATTACTGTACTGTAACCCTGACTTCAGTACTGTGCTCTGACTGATGCAGTGCTCAAAGCTTTGTAGTTTCTGAAAACAGTTAAGGTGATCGCTTCACCCAAAAAAACTCAAAACCTTCCTTTTCAACTTTTTTGGAAAGGAAAGAAAAAGGTGCAGTGGTCTCAATTTTTTCCGGAGCTGTATATATATTTTTACACACACACACACACACACACACACACACACACACACACACACACACACACACGTATATACAACCCTGTTTCCAAAAAAGTTGGGACGCTGTGTAAAATGCAAAAAAAACCAGAATGCAGCGATGTGCTAATCATTCATCCATATATTTAATTGAAAATAGTACCAAGACAACATATCAAATGTTGAAACTGAGAAATTTTATTGTTTTTGGAAAAATACATGCCCATTTGGAATTTGATGCCAGCAGCACATTTCAAAAACGTTTGGGCAGGATCATGTTTACCATTGTGTTGCATCACCTCTTTTAACAATACTCTATAAGCGTTTGGGAACTGATTAGACCAGTTGCTGTAGTTCTAAATGTGAAATGTATTCCCATTCTTGCTAGATATAGGATTGCAGCTGCTCAACAGTTCGGGGTCTTGTTTGTTGTATTTTTTATTTCATAATGCGCCAAATGTTTTCAATGGGTGACTGCAGGCAGACCAGTTTAGCACCTGGACTCTTTTACTGCCGAGCCATGCTGTTGAAATACATGCAGAATGTGGTTTGGCATTGTCTCGCTGGAATACGCAAGGCCTTCCCTGAAAAAGATGTTGCCTGGATGGCAGCTTATGTTGCTCCAAAACCTGTGTATATTGTTCCGCATTAATGGTTCTTGAATGTGCACTAATGCACCCCCATAACGTCACGTATGCTGGCTTTTGAACTGTGCGCTGATAACAAGCCGGATGGTTCCTCTCATCTTTAGCCTGGCGGGAGCAGGCTTGTCCTATTTTTTCATTGATACATAATGTTTAGTTTGGTTATTTTTGTCTAGCTCAAAATGAATACTATTCAGATGCCGATTTCAAATGTACAAGGTTTTACATTACACATTGCACTCTGTATTTTTACTGTATTTTTATTTACATAAAGTAACTGTCTTACAAAAACTATTTTAAATTTTGATTTGTTAGATCTCAGGTCAGTTTTCCACTTTGCCTCAGTCCATTTTAAATGAGCTTGGGCCCTGAGAATGCGGCAGCGTTTTTGGATCTTGTTTATACAGTATCTCACAAAAATGAGTACACCCCTTACATTTTTGCAAATATTTGATTATATCTTTTCATGTGACAACACTGAAGAAATTACACTTTGCTACAATATAAAGTAGTGTGTGTACAGCTTGTATAACAGTGTAAATTAGCTGTCCCCTCAAAATAACTCAATACACAGCCATCAATGTCCAAACCGCTGGCAACAAAAGTTAGTACACCCCTAAGTGAAAATGCACATAGATGCTCCTTCGGCAGCAATTTCAGCCATGAGTCTATTTGGATAAGTTGGATGGGGCATCCACCTAGCCATGCTTGATGGTAGGGATTGTGCTCTCAGGATGATGTGCAGTGTTAGGCTGATGCCAAACATAGTGCTAAAAGTTGAGGCCAAAATGCTCTATTTTGGTGTCATCAGACCAAATAATATTTTTCAGCTTGGTCTCAGAGTCTCCAAAATTTCTTTGAACAGTGGCTTTCTGTTTGCCGATCTCCGATGATGGCTATTTTTGTGATGCACCAGGTCTATTGTTGCAGTAAATACTGTGTGTCCCAGCTCAACCTGTTCTAGACAGATTCATAGTAGCTTGCTGTTGGTACAGCATCAGTATTAATTCAGCTGTTTATTTAGTCATTAGTAAAAAAAAAACTGTTAAATGACTGTGTGCTGATGTTCAGGACTAGACAAACACTTCACAGGATAGTTGATCAATTCCCCAAAAGCCCAGCCTCAAACATTACCACAGAATTGAATCAGCACCTCCGTGACCCTGTCTCAGAAAAACTATGTCATGAGCTTCACAAAGCGGGAATTTAATGAAAGGCTGGATTTGGAAAAAAGGATTTGGAAACCCCTTGTATTCAAGGCCAACGCACAAAGATTCTTAACTTAGTGCAAGGACCACAAAACCTGGACTCCTGAGCAATGGAAAGAAGTAATATGTTTGATGAGTCATCTTTCACCCTCTTTCCTATATCCGGACAGATTTATGTTTAGAATAGCCAAAGGATCCCTTTAGCCCCCAATGTCTGCAGCCAAATGTTAAACATGGCGGGGAATCCATAATGGTATGGGAGGCAATAGTATGGAAAGCCATTTCGTGGGTCATTGAGTTCGATAATGGCTCTGCATCATCCTATAACGGCCAAGGAATTCAAGGCCATTTTACTGGACCAAGGGAACCCTATGGTGCAAACACTTCCCTCATGATGTTCCAATATTCCTTGATGATAATGGCCCCATTCACACTGCTAAACTGGTTTGAGCCAGTTTCACACTACTAAAAACAGTGCAAACTGGCTCTAACAACCTCTAAACAGAATAGAAAGTGAAGTGGGAGTTCTCGGTGCACAACTGAGCAAGAGGACGAATACATTGTAGTGTCTAGTTTGAAAAAATGGCTGCTTCATTTATTAGTACCTGCAAAACACCAGTCTCAAAGACAACAGTGAAGAGGCTACTTCGGGATGCTGGCCTTTTTTTCCTATCTTCCTCTGTCCAGTGTCTGTGTTCTTTTGCCCATCTTAATCTTTTCTTTTTATTGGCCAGTCTGAAATATGCCTTTTTCTTTGCGACTCTGTCTGGAAGACAAAACTATTGTGCAATTGTCAAATTGAGGTCCTTGAAAATTGCAATTTAGTACCTTGAATGTGACTTGCCAATAACATTAAAGGGATAGTTTGTCCAAAAATCATATTTTTGTGAAAGTCCACATACCCTGATTTGTTCCTGAAGGCACGTAGTCATTTTGAACCAAAAAATCCATTATTTTCAAACCAAAATCCATTATTCAGCTCTGTCCCAATCCGTAATTAGCATTATTAGCATCGTCCAAGTTCATGAATAGAAACGGGGCATACCACAATAGCAAAGCTGCATTGCAAGCGGAAAACTACTCTATAACACTCCAAATTAAGACTAGTGGTGTTTACCTCAAAGCACAATGACAATGTTGTACTGCTCGAAATAAAGTTTTTATTTTCAAGATAGAAATCTCATTTCAAATGAACTGGTACTTCCTGTGTTTACCGGTCAGTTTTGTTCACAATTGCATTAATCCGCACAAGGAAGTGTAGAGTTCAAATTTCAAGTTTCAAGTTTTATCCAATGCACCAAAAACACAGCGTCATTCTGAACAAAGACATATTTGCGTCATGGCACACGAAATCTACGCAGTAAGAATTAAGAAATATATAAAGCAAAAATATATCAAAAATATACATAACAGTGTAAACTAGCAGCAATTTTAAAGAGTGTAGAATGGGGAATATATAATATAATATTAGTGTAACATGCCTATGAATGGTACATACAAAAGAATATTCTAATGTACATTGAATGTACATAGAAAGACATCAGAGCATTTGGAATGTTCATGTGATCTTGTGATATGTCATAGTAAACAAAAGTTTGTATTTGCTTGCTAGAAAGCAAGTTACCTATTTCGTTGTTGATATTCACCGCAGGACAGTCAAATTTTATTTGCTTGAGAGGCAAGGAAAATGCTTATGTATCATGTCTGACTCTGAATATGATCAGGAAGAAGAGTTTTTTCACGGGATAGAGCCTACTTGTTTGAACCAGAATACACAGAGGATGAATTGACCAAGCTAGACTCAGACAGAAGCAGAGAAATGGAATGCTTTTGTTGCAATGAGTGGTGACTACTGATGCCATTGGTGGTGAACATGAATGACCCAGTCCCTGAAGCTGAACTCGTTCAAAGATGTGAGGTTGATCATCCGGTTCTCGCCAGCCTCATAACTCCTGGGGTGCTGGAGACCATTTTTTACATTCCAAAGATTAACTGGAAAAGTTGTTTTAAGCCTGAGGGATCCAATGGCCAGTTCTCAAGAGTACGTAGCTTCCTAACATTAGCAAACAAGTATGTAAGGCAAGGCAAGTTTATTTGGATAGCATATTCCATACACGGGGCAATTCAAAGTGATTTAATTTTATGCTTAAAAAGAGAAAACAATCAAGCATACTAATATCTACATTTAGCATAATAGTATATTTCCAACTTAGAAAGACAAATGCCTATTTATTAGCTAACCTACTTCAAACTAATTTGATGAGGCCATTTTAGAATGTCTCATGTCAACTACAGTTTTTTTTTTTTTATATTGTTGAGTCCATACCCAATGTCTTGTGATGAGATGCTCTGTTTATAGTCAGAAGTGCTACCTTTCTGATTTAATTCAAGCAGGAAGCTGGGTTGCTATTTTGCCGGACATAGACGATCAGGTGGGCATTTAACTGATGAATGTATTTTGGGCATCTGTGTTTCAAAATTTCATAACGTGATTGTATATCAGAAATGCACTGTTTTAGCATGTTGTACATGAGACTAAAGACGATGCTTTTACATCATTTTTAGTATGATGAGCAACATGCAAAAACGGTCTCATCTCTATTCATTTAATCATGTGTATCTGAAATGAACTAATCTGCTAAACCCCTTGGATATAAACCTACAGTCTGGTCCATTGTTTTTTGTGCATAAACGTTGACTCAGAGGCTATTCAATTGATGTCAAAAAAGCAAATCAGACAATGATAGAAACTAGATTTATCTGATTCTGCGGTGGGCCATCAGGGCCAGCAAGACCTTCTCTGCTGGCCTAAAGATGAGAAAATTAAATGTTTATTATTTAATGTTTTCATTAACGCTATATGTATTTTACTAAGTTCATTCCCATTAGTCTATTAACGTAATTTCAATGCTACTCTCTCCCTCAGTTGGGCTGCTTCTAGTGCAGCTCATATAAATTAAAGCTTTTATCCAAACAGATTTTTCACCTGTGAACGGGACCATGTTGTTGATCGTCATATTAATTAACCAATCAGATTTTGAGTTTGCCATGTTGGGCGTATTGTTTGACACACTGGAGCATTCTAGCTGGCCTAGCCTCACATCAGCATTTTTCGTGTTGAGCTGACACCTGACCTAGCATTATTTCCGGTTGTTTGAAACTTTAGATTTTTAGCTGTAGTGCTTTAGATGTGTTGTTTAGATGTTCACTTTTGGCAGAATGGCAGATGGAGAGGAAATAGATTTGGTGGCAAATGTATTAAAAAAAGTATTTTTTTAAAAAAATAAAGGAGGATGGAATTTGTCTGCTAATAATTTGTCTGCTAATATTTGTCTGGAATTTGTCTGCTAATAATAAGCAACTTTGGTAAGTTTCATTTTTATGTATTTTCACTAGCAGGGCCGGCACCATGAGGGGTCCTTAGTGTTTTTGTATTCAGTTATATTTAGAACTGAAACACAGCAGAAGATCGATAAACAGACAGACTTCATCCTGGTGCCGGGCCTGTTAAAATAGTTATTTATTATTATTGCTTGCTTTAGATCGTTGCTGCTGGTATGAAGCATGTTCAGATTCAGTGGCCTAGCTGGCTATGCCATTGAGTGTGCGTGGTGGCATACATGCGTTTCGGCCCAGCAGCTTGGCTCGAATCTCTCGGGAAGCCTGTTGAATTCTGATTGTGTTGTTCCTCCCGGCATTTTTGCTTGATTTGTGGTCATATGAGTAAATGTGACTGGATGTTGTGAGTTTGTGTTTGTTAAGGACATTGATTTGGGCTATGCGATGGCTATATGTGATACAGCATCCTGTCATACTGCGTTATAGTGGTACATTCTTGATGGTTTCAGTCACAGTGTATTCATGTCATGTCAATTAGTGTATTGTACGTCTCATAGGTGTTGAGCCTAGTGTCAAATCAGTTTATTCCTCTCGATAAAGGTTATAATCACTGTGAATATGGTGAGGTTATTAGAATGTGGTTTAATTACAGGAAGAAAGTGCTGAAGGCCTAGGTGTAAAATGCATGACCCACCACTGATCTGATTTAATCTATTAAACCACTTAAGTTGCTTTTACAAGAGGCAATAGACCTGTATATCTAACTACCTGGTATGTCAATGGTAGAATGAAGTGTTACATGTCAAACTTTATAATATTTGTAACAGTTTCATCTTGTCTATTAACATCTTGTCTCAGTCAATACAGGTTTATTGCATACAGAATTGTGTTGGAGTGGTCTTTGAACGGAGAAAGGCTACAGAAAGGAGACTACCATCCTTTGTGGTTACCACCATCCGACACAACTATCCATCACTAACTGGACAATACATTGGGTTTCTAGAAGCTGATGAGGCATTGAACTTACTATAGAAATGATTGTTGGACCGCGTAAGCGGAGACGGCCAAGAAGAGCGAATGTCTCTTACTGAGTGAGTGACTGACTGACTACCCCTTGTTAAATAGCATAGTGGTTTGAGACGTGGCCTGCCATGCCAGCGACCTTTGTTGGAGCCTCGCCACAGACAAATCAAAATACGTATTAGGATTAGTTCAGGATAGACAAAAACTTTGTTGGCTAAAACCTTCAGTAGCTGCGTTATAGTAAGCCTACAATAATGGTTATTTACGGTTATAACCTGTTTGCGGTTATATTGCGACTATTTCTGATGGATTGGTGGAGTATGCATCCGAGCATGCTTTTTGGGGTAATAGCCTATAGATCACAACCCCTTGTGCAGTAAAAGAGGAGGGGTTTCCACGATTCTCTCGTCTTTTCACTTGACGAAATAGTCAGTAATCTTCACCTATATTGATAGTTATTGTATCAATGTCATTCACGAAGGAAAGAAAAACAAACATTGTTGTGCCATGAAGTGAAATAGCTGGCTGTGTAAAGTTCATCTTCAGTCTCGCTAGCTATTGCTTATTTCTTGTGACTATTCCAAGTAGTAAGTAGATACTAGTAAGCCAATTACTGGCTAATAAAAGCCATACAGTTCTATTTGTATAGCAATATACAGATGCTATTTGTGGTGGAAGTAAACTTAATAAGAACGATTAGGCAGTTTAACACAATGATTAATGGTGTCTAGCCAAATATTCAAACTTGGCGTGATGTTAATGCGTAACAAAATGATCTAATGTCAAGACAATTTTCTGACGGTAGTATGTCCCAGTCGGTCCCAATACTGGCATACTAGCTTACTATATACAAAACAGTACGTACTTCTCCATCTGCCAAGTACATACTTACGTATTATGTAGCACGCACCTGACCCTGGTTCGATTCCCCTCTCAGGCGTTCCAATTTTTGTCTCAGAATTATTTATCCACTCAGTACTTTTCAGCCATCGCCCAACAATATATATCCACTATGTAATACCATGAATCTATATTTAAAAGAATAATTGTATTACATGACCCTTTTATATTTTTATTTTTTTCTAAAGAACCTAAGCAGCCATGGAGTAATTGGAGTCATTGTTTTCACTATAGGTACTGTATCGCTATTTGCTGGACATCTACAGTAATCTTTGTACAAGATTACTGTACAAAGATTACACTTTAGTTCTGTTAATAAACATTCTGTTGCCCATGTTATTTCAGCAAAAATGTAATAGCTTGAGGTAAAAGTTACATTCCCGCTGTTTAAATAGCGTAACAGTTTAAGACACAGGCTGCCACATAGAATACTGCAGATTGAAACCAACCAGGGACAACAACATTCATCCCTTCTAATCACGGGCCAGCTGAACTAGGGTTGCCTAGTTACTTTTCTGGTTTTAAATATCACTGTAATTAGACTTTGTATCCTCATCCTTAAAAATTAAGTGTTGTACTGCTACTACTGATGTACTATACTGTACTAGGCTCACAAGATGCTGTAAAGAATTACTTTGATTCTCATGATTGTTTACACACTTTTAATAATGAACTTGTCTTGTAAACAGTGAAACAATTTCTAAAAAAAATGCTCTTTAATGGTAGGACAACATTCAACAATAACGCAATTTGTGTATAAGCAAGAAATATGTACTTTTTAACCAACAATGGCACTTTAATTGTCAACATACAAAGTGATTTCACAAATATCTATGTTTGTGTTATTTACAGCATTTTACACTGCTACAGTGAAGATATATTTAAGTGGACTTATCACTACTTTCTGATGTAGTACTTTCACAAAGAATTGTTACTGCAGTGAGTTTATGGCCTTTTTTGAAAGCGAGATCTGTGCCGTGCAACAACCTCTTCCTTAGCTGGCTTTGGCAGTGCAGCAATATTAGGTGGAAGGTGGCGATATTACAGTCTCACTCGAGACTGGTGCACTACCCACTTTCTGGTTGTTTTGTGGTTTTCCTGGAGTGTGTCCTCACATCTCCTGGATATAAAAGGAAGGGACGACGCACTACTTACTTATTGTGTTAGTCTGTCTGTATTGTGTGTTTATTTTTTTTGAGATTGAGTGAGAATATGCATTAGAAATGTTTATTTTTCTTTGTAAAGCGCACTGAATTGCTTCTATGTATGAATTGTGCTATATAAATAAACTTGCCTGCTTGCTAGAAAATAAAAAAAAGGGAAAAAAGATGGGGTGCAGAAATGATGCTAATAATGAAAGTATTCACCAGTGACTTCGTTGACATTGGGTGATCTGCACAAAAAAAAGAAAAAAAATATTAGGTCTGAAGGGCTGGATCGAGAAGTCTTGTTATTTTGCCTTGGTAAATAACAGTGGTGTACCTCCTCATGGCCAGGACTCTCTATAGAACTTTTTCTCTGAAGCTTTGAGTTGTTGGTTGTTAAACTTAACCCAGTGTTTTTGTTGCTTGGGAAATACAACATTGAATTTTTGTTTGCCTAGGAGAAAAGATAACACAGTAAGTCACAACAATAATGTCATGGTATTGATTAGATTGCGATTAGATTAGATTCAACTTTATTGTCATTGAACAGTACAAGTACAGTACAACGAAATGCAGTTAGCGTCTAACCAGAAGTGCAAATAGAAGGCAGAAATTGTACAGGCATTTACAAGTATCAAGTGTATGTATATTACAAGTGCAATGTGCAGATGTGCAATGAGGGCAAATGTAGTGCAAATGGCAATACTAAATGTGTAATTAAGGCAAATAGAGGGCAGAAGGTTTTACAAGTATTAGGTATAGTGTATGTTACAAATGGGATAATAGTTGTTCGGGTACAAATGGCAATTTCTAAATGGCATTCTAGATGTGCAAACGGGGCAAATAAGGAGTAATGTAGTAGCATGAGCAACTGGGATGCAGAGATAGCAGCACTAACATCCCCAAGGTAGATGTGTAACAACTGTAAGAAAATAAAAAATTACAATTCAACACAATGGCAATTCAAAAAGTGCAAAGACACAAATTGAATGTTCAAGGTGCATGTGCCTCTGAAATGCATGGATAGAAGTGGTGAGGTTCCTGAGGTAGACATGTACCTGCAAGAGCAGAAAAACTTCCATTAGCAGGTTTTGCAAGGCAGTGTCAGAGTAGTACAAGGGAGTAGTGCAACAAGGGCCTGAGAGGCGGGGGGGCTGTTAAGTGATGGGTCACAGAATTCTCTAGGTCACAGAGTTCAGCAGGGTTACAGTGGATGGGTAGAAACTTCCTGAGCCTGCTGGTGTGGGACCGAAGAGACCTGTACCGTCTGCCTGATTGTGGGAGGGCGCACAGTTTGTGGTATGGGTGTGAAGGGTCCCTGATGATCCTGTGTGCCCTGCGCAGACACCGCTTGTGCTGGAGGTCTGTGATGGCAGGAAGCTGGGCACCAGTGATGTGCTGAGCAGTTTTCACCATCCGTTGCAGGGCCTTCCGGTTAGCTATGGAGCAGCTGCTAAATCACACTGTGGCAGTTTGTCAGATTGCTCTCCATGGTGCAGCCATCAATGGTGCAGGATCAGTTTGGTGGAGGGGAAGTTGTCTAACCTGACAGACTGGGGTCAGAGTCCAGTTGCAGAGAGAGGGGCTGATCCCCAGGTCATGGAGTTTATTGACCAGCCTAGAGGGGATGACAGTGTTGAATGCTGAGCTGAAGTCTAAGAATAGCATTCTCACATACAGTATCTCATAAAAGTGAGTACACCCCTCACATTTTTGCAAATATTTGATTATATCTTTTCATGTGACAACACTGAAGAAATGACACTTTGCTACAATGTAAAGTAGTGAGTGTACATCTTGTATAACAGCGTAAATTTGCTGTCCCCTCAAAATAACACAACACACAGCCATTATTGTCTAAACCGCTGGCAACAAAAGTGAGTACACCCCTAAGTGAAAATATCCAAATTGGGCCCAAAGTGTCAATATTTTGTGTGGCCATCATTATCATAAATTGGGCATGGAGTTCACCAGAGCTTCACAGGTTGCCACTGGAGTCCTCTTCCACTCCTCCATGACGACATCACGGAGTTGGTGGATGTTAGAGACCTTGCGCTCCTCCACCTTCCGTTTGAGGATGCCCCACAGATGCTCAATGGGGTTTAGGTCTGGAGACATGCTTGGCCAGTCCATCACCTTTACCCTCAGCTTCTTTAGCAAGACAGTGGTCGTCTTGGAGGTGTGTTTAGGGTCGTTATCATGTTGGAATACTGCCCTGCAGCCCAGTCTCCGAAGGGAGGGGATCATGTTCTGCTTCAGTATGTCACAGTACATGTTGGCATTCATGGTTCCCTCAATGAACTGTAGCTCCCCAGTTCCGGCAACACTCATGCAGCCCCAGACCATGACACTCCCACCACCATGCTTGACTGTAGACAAGACACACTTGCCTTTGTACTCCTCACCTGGTTGCCACCACACACGCTTGACACCATCCGAACCAAATAAGTTTATCTTGGTCTCATCAGACCACAGGACATGGTTCCAGTAATCCATGTCCTTAGTCTGCTTGTCTTCAGCAAACTGTTTGCGGGCTTTCTTGTGCATCATCTTTAGAAGAGGCTTCCTTCTGGGACAACAGCTATGCAGACCAATTTGATGCAGTGTGCGGCGTATGGTCTGAGCACTGATAGGCTGACCCCCCACCCCTTCAACATCTGCAGCAATGCTGGCAGCACTCATACGTCTATTTCCCAAAGACAACCTCTGGATATGACGCTGAGCACGTACACTCTTTGGTCAACCATGGCGAGGCCTGTTCTGAGTGGAACCTGTCCTGTTAAACTGCTATATGGTCTTGGCCACCGTGCTGCAGCTCAGTTTCAGGGTCTTGGCAATCTTCTTATAGCCTAGGCCATCTTTATGTAGAGCAACAATTATTTTTTTCAGATCCTCAGAGAGTTCTTTGCCATGAGGTGCCATGTTGAACTTCCAGGGACCTGTATGAGGGAGTGTGAGCGCGATAACACCAAATTTAACACACCTGCTCCCCATTCACACCTGAGACCTTGTAACACTAATGAGTCACATGACACCGGGGAGGGAAAATGGTTAATTGGGCCCGATTTGGACATTTTCACTTAGGGGTGTATTCACTTTTGTTGCCAGCGGTTTAGACATTAATGGCTGTGTGTTGAGTTATTTTGAGGGGACAGCAAATTTACTGTTACACAAACTGTACATTCACTACTTTACATTGCAGCAAAGTATCATTTCTTCAGTGTTGTCACATGAAAAGATATAATCAAATATTTGCAAAAATGTGACGGGTGTACTCACTTTTGTGAGATACTGTAGGTGGTGGTTTTGTCCAGGTGGGTCAGGGCAGAGTGTAGAGCTGTGAAGATAGTGGTGGAACTGGATTTTGACCCGTTTTAGATTCATTTCAAATATGCAATGAATTAATGTAACAAATGAATTTAATTTATAAAGAGAATATTACAATTACAGTACAAGTATCAAAGATTAAATTACTCTGGAGATTTGAGGTGTTTGCAAGAGCATAGAAGCATGCAGAGGTCAGGAAAATGCAACAGAGCTTTCCCAAACCTTCACTATGGTTAAATCCTAAACTCAAGTAATGGGGGTTGGTTACCTGACCTTAGGAAAACAAAACCAGTCCTGTAGAATAGACCCTTTATCAATCAGTGACTCCTTCTGGTCAGTTTCCTGTTTCCTGGGACTCTTCTTATGACACGGGTGATATTTCAAGGATCAAACAAGCTAGGCAATTAAAAGCTACACTTTTGTCCCTGCATTCCCACCTTACCGAAACATCTCTAAACCATAAACATTCCAATGACAGAATACAAGAACATAGAAAACATTTCTATACTAAGAAAGAATCATTTAACTGGTAACTAAATTGTAGACTTGACATTTTTCGGTTCCTTCAATGGCGTCCTCTGTAGACCTGTTCAACCGGTAGGCAAACTGGTAGGGATCCAGTGTTGGGGGGAGGCAGGACTTAAGATGGGCCAGAACTAGTCTTTCGAAGCACTTCATGATTGTGGGAGTGAGTGCAACCGGTCGGAAGTCATTCAGGCTAGATGAGGTCGACTGCTTCGACACTGGCACAATGGTTGCAGTCTTGAAGCACGTTGGAACAACCGCCTGGGCCAGTGACAAGTTGAAAATGTTGATAAAGACCTCGGCCAGCTGCCCAGCACATGGTCTGAGCACATACCCGGGGATGCCATCAGGACCAGCAGCCTTGCTTGCATTCGCAATCTGACAGATTTGGAGCGCTTTTGCAAAGAAGAGTGAGCAAATATTGCCACGTCAAGGTGTGCCATGCTAATAGACTCCTGCCCAAAAAGACTGAGTGCTGTAATAAAATCAAAAGGTGCTTCAACAAAGTATTAGTTTAAGGGTGTGCACACTTATGCAACCAGGTTATTGTAAGGTTTTTATTTTTCATTTTTCCCCCTCGAAGATTTCAGTTTGTTTTTCAATTGAATTGTTCACATTATAGGTCACATTAAAGGATGGAAAAAGTTCTGACATGATTTATCTTTGTCTCATTCTTTTACATCACAAAAACCTGGCATTTTAACAGGGGTGTGTAGACTTTTTATATCCACTGTAGCTGGCTACCAGCTGAAGACATCTTGTTTGTGGTTGCTTGTCCACACAGATCACATAGTTTGATTTACATTGTGATTCCTTTCTCCCCATGTCTCCTACTCTGGCTGGACAACCTCAGGTTACACTGGAACTGCTGGGTGTGCCACTCCAATTCCAAAACCTCAGATCTTCTGTCACAAAAACCTCTTATATCCTAATGTCCCAAAATCTTTCAAATTTCAAAAACATTTAATGTTCATGTAAATATCTTGTCAAACTGAAATTGTGTAAGAAAACATTCATTCATTGGACAGTAATGTTTCATTTATGAATTTATGTTCTCCAACTGTAAAAATTATTAACAAATAGAATTCAACCAATTCTATATATATGCACTTCAGTAAAATATCAGGAGATAATACATATCTCATTTGTCTGCATCTGTTGGGATTGACACTGTTGCTAATCCTAGACGTTCCAGTTCCTGTGAAAGATATGTTTTATGTTTATGCTTCAACAATATATATGACATCTCCTTCTCAATTTCACATCTAATCCACCAAGCCTGGGCCATATCTACTGCCACTACTGGACCTCCAGAACACAGAATAAAACCTAATCTTGCAATCATGCAGCGTTGTGACTTTACCAAGGCACCGCTATGAGGCTCCAGTATGACAAAGGTTTAAGCAGGGTGAGGGGCAATTCCAGACAATTCAGACCATCCACATGAAATTATTCTTCATTACCCCGAAGCTTTCTATAATCATGTTTAGTTTAAATAAATACCTTATGACAGGAAGAGGCTTCAAGAGTGGGTGGAAGAATGGTTCCTGAAATTGACGTCCGTGTTCAAGGAAGAGCCTGTACTGGGCTTGTGAGGATAACTTTCAGAGGCACATTCACCTCAGATCCAGGAGACATCAACTGTTCTCTGAGAATAGTATGCCCAAGGTATTCCTGCAAAACAATATGACCAAATTGTCAATCAAGTACATACAAACTTGCAGTATCATTGGTCGAGCTTTGCAGAAGAAGGAATATAAAAATTCAACAAGTAATGGGAACGTCTGGTCTTGATGTAAACATATCAACATTAAAGGCTTTATGGACATTGTCTTTCATGAAATTGCTTATTGACATGGTACCTGTAGCACAATTATATCATACCACTTTGCCTTATGTCATACAGTTCAATGAAAAGAGTTTACATCTTATCCCATCTTAAGCTTCAATCAACCATGTATTTTTTCTACAAAATTTTGAGGATTCGTATGAGCTGAACATTTACCAGTTCCATTAAAAGTTGTGTGGCTTTAAACATTGTCTGTATAATTTTTACAAAAAGAAGGCAAGTAATGACTACAAAAAAAAGCATGCAGGGTTTATTTTATTAGACTCGTGTCACGGTTGAAATGAGGCAGGACACAAGGCACAGAGCTGAAGAACATCCTTTAATGTTTCTTCTAAACTTCACAAAGAAAACATATAAAGGAGCGGTACAAACCGTGAACTGAAGAGCAGAACAACACAAAGCAAACTCCAAGCAATGACCAACAATCATAGGAAAAACAGGGCAAAAATAGGGTCCCCAATTAGAGACAACGAGACGCAGCTGTCTCTAATTGGGGAGAACAGAAAGCAGTACTGTGGCATGGCGCATGGAGATGCCTAGAGGCCCCCTGCCAGGACCTGACAGTCCCCACCCCCCCCACCCCCCACCCCAAGGCATGGGCTCCCGATCGCAAGACAGGAACACCCAAGGCGGGAAGGGCGGGGCGCCAGGTGGCGGCTTCGGCCCCGGAGCAGGACATGGCGCCAGAGCAGAGGGAGTCGGTGGCGACTGGAGGAGCTCATCAGCCCGTCACTCCGGAGGCGGTGGCAGCAGTGGCGCATCACCCCACCCCTCCAGGGGTGGTAGTACGGGCCCCCTGTCGAGCCACTCCGGAGACAGTGGCGGTAGGGGCTCGTCCTCCCATCCCTCCAAGGGAGGCTCAGGGCAGGGGACCGGCAACGGAGGCTCAGGGAAGGGGACCGGCACTGGAGGCTCAGGGCAAGGGACCGGCACTGGAGCCCTGGTGCGGGGAATCTGTACTGGAGCCCTGGTGCAGGGAATCGGCACTGGGGTTCTGGTGCGAGGGACTGATACTGGGGGGTACCAGTCAGGAAAACGTTACATGGGGCTCCAGGCTGGGGACCGGTGCAGGAGCCCTGGTGCATGGTGCCGGTGTAGGTGGCACACGGTCCCCAAGCCTGGAAGGCAAAAGAGGCTCTCCTTTCAAGTCTGCAGGGGCCTTCTCCAGAGCCCCCGCGAGTGTGGTGGCAGGAGTGCCTCATCTACTTCCTCTGACAACTCTGGGTACTCCTGCTCCCAGGCCTGCAGGGGCTCTCTCATGAGCCCCCACGAGTGAAGTGGCTATATCTCCACTCTCTCCACCCAATGAAGGCCCCCATAGCCCCCCCCCCCAAAAAAAAGCCCAGCTCTGTCCAGGGCTGGTCCATGGAGGTACTCCTCATCGGTGACCAGCTCCTTACCGTTGAGGAGCTCCCCCATGGTCCAGCTCTACTTGGTCCTGGTGAGGTTGGTCATTCTGTCACGGCTGGGGAGGCAGGACACAAGCGCAGAGTTCACGGTTCTACTCTCCTTTTGTTGTTTTTGGTTCAGTTTGTTCTTAGAAACATTAAAATAATGTATTCCCTCGACTCTGCGCCTGTGTCCTGCCTCCCCAGCCGTGACAACTCAGGCACATAAAATTAAACAGAAATTCTATTGATGGCTGACCAATATACATGAATTGCTGTTACCTGGCTAGCATGTAAACTAATGAGGCAATGTGTACTTTGTGTATTATAAAATAGCAGTCGGAATTATTACTTACAATCTGTCTTGTCTCCATTGGTTGAACTGGGTAAATTGATGGAATTGCATTTGCCTTTGGTCCTCTTCTAAGTGAACGTGGGTCACAATTCTCTGCAGTAAAGTAATGTTCGTGGCATACTCATATGTCTCGTTTGCAAAGTTGCTCCATTGATTCTCCCACATTGTGGTAATTCATGACAATAAGCCATAGTTTACACAACTCTGCATTAAGATAAGGCAACGAGTGAAACCCCAAGTCTCCTCTCCCACGTCTCTTTTTCTTTTCTTTGCAAACAAAACATGATCGTGGCATTTTCCAAAAAGATAAATGTAGTCCACTGACAAAAACAGGGCAGCTAGCGAAACTAGCTCACTTCAAGTAGCTTGTTGAGGTTAAAGTTCACGCCAACCCCGATGACGTCATTACTGAAGAACAGAACCTGTCCGTGGTAGCTATAGGAAATAGTACGCTAGTGCCAGTTTGAATTCACCAAATTCTGCAGTTTATTTTTTTTTGTCAGAATACAGTATAAAAAATGTATGCTATTGCGACGGATTACCGAATGTAGTTTGAAATGTTTTGGAGTTTTCTGCTTGCAATGCAGCTTTGATATAGTGGTAAGCACTGTTTCCGTTCATGAATTTGGACGATGCTAATAATGCTAATTACAGACTGGGACAGTGCTGAATAATGGATTTCTTTTACAAAATGTCTGTGCCTTCAGGAACAACTCAGGGTAAATGGACTTTTACAAAAATATGATTTTGCGAAGAACTATCCTTTTAAGAACCCTGCTTGCAATTTTAAAACAGTGTGTTTCTGGTTGAATTACTTCGTATTACATTACATATTTCAATATCTTTAGAGATATTTTTACCTTGTTAAAGATATGTCTGAGCATTTCTGTCTTAATTATTTAATTCTGAGGAAGCTTTTGTAAGAATTATTTTTCTCTGCCTGCACTTCCTCCTTCCATCCCGCCTCTTTTCCCAACTGCTCATTCTTTCCTCCTGTCCTTCTCACTTTCCCCTCTCCATTTGCCACATTGTTTTCCCAGTGTGCAGGCTGGGGATGTTGTACGTATAGAGAAGAGGGACAATACTCTGTTTGACTTTGCCTCCGCAATGAACACAGTCAATTACTTCTACAGTCACACTCAGGAAATAGGTCAGTCCTGTCTGTCATCTGTCTCATGTTTATGTTTTTTGTTTTCTCTGTCTGAGAGAAAACCACTTAGGCACTTCACCTGCATTGTGAATGTGCTTGTTGTTTTACTTATAGGTTTCCTACACCATATTCAAAATTATTTGGTGTATTTATTTGTAAGATATTTCATAGTCATTTAAAAGACAAGTATTTAATAGTCATTTTAAAGTCTTTTAAATGACAAGTGTACAAATATTCTCAACTTGTTTCCCAGAGGCCTGAACAACAACAGGGTTTTATTCAGACCATTGTACTTGATTGATTTAGGTCACCGATTAGAGAACATCTGGTTCTCTAGGTAGTAATTGCAAAAAACAGCAGGCAGCTTTTCTATTTTAACAACAGAAGCCAGTCTATGTTTTTTAAGCTGGACTGGTCTGTTTTTTAATTAGCTTTTGTATACTTCCACCCATTAATTGTTTTTGGGAGAAAACAATTGTTAAACTATGTATTATTTTAAGTATTACCGCAGGTATTAACATTTTCTGAAATTAATATTGCAATAATTCTACATGTGTTGCTCCTACGTCTGTTAGAAAAGTGTGTGGGTGTATGTCTTTTAGGGACTGTGTTGGACAATCAACAAAACCAGTATTATTTGACAAGATCCAAAACCAGTTTGTGATTCTTGGCTGTGTGGGTGTTTTGCGAGTCCTTAGGTTCCAGATCGCTCTCCAGTATAGCCTCGTTGGAGAGCCCTGTGATCTGCTGTCTTGGTCCTCTCATCCACTACCTGAGAGAGTTTAATCTGGAGAAAGTACTCCTACAGCACAGGTAGATACACGCGCACATACTCACACACACATTAAGGATCTCAATACATGGGCTCCATTATGACACATTACAAAACTCTTAATTCGAAAAGATTTGGTGCAAATTAATTTGATTAGTTGAACAAATCAATGTGATTTGATGTATTCAGAAATGAACACATCCATTTTCTGACATAGAGATCGATGATCTTCCCCAAGACTAACAAACCATCCTTTTCTGGTTAAAACAGATGATCTATAGATGTCTTCTCTCCACCTCCCATACCCAATGACACACCCCTTCACAGTTATTTAAACATCAAGGTCACATTCTCCCACTGATGTGCCTAGCAACTTTTTTCTTTAAATCCATAGACATCGGAGAGGTCATCAAGACTGAGAAAGCATTAAAGCCAGACCTACACACTTCCAAACTGAAACTTCCACAATTATCCAAAGCAAACTTGTGATCATATATACATGCTATGTTAAAACATTCACAGCAACATAAGACATTGAGTGAAGAGCAGTGGTCCAATGGTAACACTCCTTACAGATTTGCGGCATCCTGCTGGAGACCAGGTTTTGGTTTTTGTCTCCTCCCTTCACCTCTATATCTCCACTTAACCTGTCTCCCTTGGGTTCTTACTGTCTATGACAATGCAAAAATATAAAATACATTTGTAAAAATATATAAAAACACATTGACAGAAATCTACTCGTGGGTTATGATAAATAATGTAAAAAATACACATTTTTACAGTCTAAACAAAACACTTTTGCACTGACTCACTCTGTTGATTTTAAACTGATTCCCTTCATATTGAACATTATTTGATACATTTTTTTTAAGTTTGTTCCGGCATCTATCCTGTGAGACAGACGCTATGGTCCTCAGTGCTACCTCTCTTAGAAACCTGGAGATATTCACCAACCAGGTGCGTATATGTGACTTAATGAGTGGGAACTGATGTTTTCTTGCAATTCACTTGTATTACAGCAAGGCTGTGTGCCTAAACATTATTTTTGTTGCCTAAACGTTCTTTTTGGTGCTGTTTTGTTGCCTGGGCAACTGTCATCGTTAAGAAATTGCTAGGCCAAATGCACAACTTTTTCAAATATGTGAATATGTGAATTTTACAGACAGATGGAGGTGTGAAGGGAAGTTTGTTCTGGGTGTTAGACCACACCCAAACTTCATTTGGGAGGAGACTGATGAGGAAGTGGATAAGCCAGCCCCTCAAAGATGCACAGTGAGTACACAGTTTTTAATGCATGGGTGTTGAGGGTGATGTACCACCCCGTTTCCAAAAAGTTGGGACGTTGTGTAAAATGTAAATAAAAACAGAATGCAATGATGTGCAAATCATTTAAACCCTATATTCAATAGAAAATAGTACACAACATATCACAACCTAACACAACATATCAAATGTTGAAACTTAGACATTTACTTAGACACTTTCTTGAGAAAATATATGCTCACTTTGAATTTGATGCCAGCAACATGTTTCAAAAAAGGTGGGACAGAGGCAACAAAATACAGGAAAAGGTGTGTCATGCTAAGAAACTAAACCTGGTGGAACATGACACCACTAATTAGGTCAGTTGGCAACAGGTCAGTAACATGATTGGGTATTAAAAGATCGTTCCAGAGGGGATGGGTCTGTAGAGTGGGGTATTAGAGAGTGGTTGGAAAGGTTTACCACTTAGAAGGTTACCAGGGCATGGCTAGGGACATGATTGCAAGGAAATGTAACCTTAGTGATAAATATATAATCTGACTCCATATTTTTTGTAAACATACGCAACCATAAATGACCATGATATGCTGGAAGTTCTTAGAAAAGGTAGTTAATCTTTCATCATAAGCCAAACATTTTAAAGATTGTATGTTTCACGGCCTACGTTATCCTCAATGCTCCTCATCAGTCATGTACAGAAAACAAGGGATCGTGTAGCAACCCGGAACTCAGGGATGATCTGTCTGGTCACTTCGATTTACATATGTGTATGTGCCTATATCAGTTATCATAAGTGCCCATGAGGTGTAGGTTGTTTAACATGAACCATACAGTGAAATGGCATGTGTTCCTGAGGCTACACCGAATGTTACGAAACCCATGACTCAGGGATGACTAGTCAATGTCATATGTTCCTGGGTTTAACCAGACTGCTTTGAAAATCCAGCACTCAGGGATACCAAGTCTGGTCGCTTACTTATGTTTGTGTAATTACCAGTAGCCCTACGAGCTTGAGAATGGAGATGAACGAGGAATGCTGTAGTAATCTATATTCCAAAGTAATACAATTTATTTCAATCAAGTAATAAAGTTACAATACAAAACATAGTTACATACCAACACAGTTCAACGTCCTCCCAAATAGCCAGTCTACTAAGTATACCATAAATATTTAAGACACTGTAGCGCAAAGGTGTGCTAGGAGCTTCTGTTAAAGATAAACTCCTAAATATGACTACAACACGTGTTTGGAGGTCTCTTTAATGATGACAAACTCGTAAATATGACTACAACACAACATGTTGGGAAGTCTCTTTAACGAGGACAGACTCCTAAATATGACTACAACACAATGTTTTGGGAGGTCTGTTTAACGATGACAAACTCAAATAACTTTTTGGAAACATGGCTATTTATCATAAAATCAGACATAGCTAAAACAATTCCCCAAAGTCATTAGCATTACTTTACCTTGGCAAACACAATGAACACAAAGGACTTGAGCAGTCCCACTTAATCAATGCCAAATTATCAAATGGGCGGGGCGTTGCTGCCATTTGTTGTCAGACATGCAACAACTGGCAGCAGACAATCATTTCTACAATGTTCTTGTGAAGTTTGATCCATAACCAGCACAGTACAATAAAGCATATCAGCCTGTTCTGATATGAACAGGGGAAATCCAAACACTACAGATAAATGTCCACAATATCATGCATTTAGTTCCAGTTTGCTCATAGTTTCACACCTCTCCAGGTGAGCTCAGGAGGGTGGGGCTGATAGCCCACACCTGGTGTTCCAGATCTTTAGAGAAGCAAATGTTATGTAGGACCCCTGATTGACATCACACTAAGTGTGTGTTGGAGACTTGGTGGGGCCAGACGCGCCTCTTCATCGAATACACTTCCACTCTTCCTCAACAGACATTTCTCATTACACTACAGGTCTATCAGAAGTGAGGATCGGGAGGGGTTCACCACTCTGTGAAAGACTGCATGGGGAAATAGTGCAACACTAAGAATAGCGTTTCTCAATACAGAATTGCAAAGAGTTTGGAGATCTCATCATCTACGGTACATAATATTGGTAAAACATTCAGAGAATCCGGAGAAATCTCTGTATTCAAGGGAGAAGGGTGAAAACCACTATTGGATGGGAGTGATTTTTGGGCCCTCAGACAGCACTGCATTAAAAACAGACACAATTCAGTAGTGGAAATCACTGCATGGGCTCAGGAATACTTCCGAAAACCACTGTCATGCCATTAACACTAGGACCCCCAAGCCTTTCAAACGAACATTAACAGTCAGAGCCGAACGCCATTTTTCGTCATTAGCATACGAATCAGCCCTATTAGCATACACATTCTCCTCTGCAGCATCAACATCCAGCCAGAGCATCAGTTCATCTACTGGGTTGTCATCAAACTATATACAGTAGAATAGTCGAGAATAGTCAGAATTTGTTTTAAATTGTTAGTGATGAAAATAAATACAAGAATCTTTTTGTATTGAAGGTCTAATCATACGAAAAAAAGACCCCAAAAAATACATTATTTTTAAAAACACAGGCTGTAGTATGTTCGTTCATTTATTATGCCCTACAATTGTACAAAAGGAAAATTAAACAACACTTACATTTTTCAAAAATAAATCCATTAGAATGTAGTAATTTTGATTTCATTTTGGTGATGTACAAGGTAAAATAACAGACATTATCGACCAGTTTGCGACGATCACAGGATATCCGCATGAATAGCCGTACACAGGCCTACAGCACGGTTGCTTGATTTCAACGGCAATGCATAGCTCTAGTCTCCAAGATTACTGGCATATAAGATTGTTCTATAGGTGACATTAATAAGTTATCGAAAAACTAAGAGGAGTTATTAGAAAAAGACGACTTCCAAAATGAATAGACTATGTGAACGGTGAGTCTTTACAGGTCTCTCCTGGGGGTTGTGGTGGGGCTGTCGAGTTGATTTTAACGGCAATGCATAGCTCTAGTGATAGAGAATATCATTGGTATTTAGTTTTGTGAATAATTTCTTAGCCAAATACATTTGTAGAATATTAATCTTCAGTAAAATAAGCAGAGAAAATTCAAAAAGAGACGATAGGATGCGTGTGCGATTTAGTTTCTCTTTCCTAAAATAAAAACACTAACTTATAATATCTTTGTTGAATTGGTACAGTGGATCTAAAAAGTCTACACACCCCTGTTAAAATGCCAGGTTTTTGTGATGTAAAAGAATGAGACAAAAATAAATCATGTCAGAACTTTTTCCACTTTTAATGTGACCAAAGATGTGAACAATTCAATTGAAGAGCACACTGAAATCTTTGAGGGGGAAAAATGAAAAATAAAAACCTTACAATAACCTGGTTGCTTAAGTGTGGACACCCTCTTATAACTGGGGATGTGGCTGTGTTCAGAATTAACCAATCACATTCAAACTCATGTTAAATAGAAGTCATTACACACCTGCCATCATTTAAAGTGACTCTGATTAATCACAAATAAAGTTCCGCTGTTCTATTAGGATTTTTCTGACATTTTCTTAGTTGCATCTCAGAGCAAAAGCCATGGTCCGCAGAGAGCTTCCAAAGCATCAGAGGGATCTCATTGTTCAAAGATATCAGTCAGGAGAAGGGTACAAAAGAATTTCCAAAGCATTAGATATACCATGGAAAACAGTGAAGACAGTCATCATCAAGTGGGGAAAATATGGTACAACAGAGACATTACCAAGAACTAGACGTCCCTCCAAAATTGATGAAAAGACTAGAAGAAAACTGGTTAGGGAGGCTTCCAAGAGGCCTACAGCAGTAACTCTAAAGGAACTGCAGGAATTTCTGGCAACTACTGGCTGTGTGCTACATGTGACAACAATCTCCCGTATTCTTCATATGAATGGGGTAGGGTGGCAAGACGGAAGACTTTTCTTACAAAGAAAAACATCCCAGCCTGGCTGAAGTTTTCAAAAACAAACATCAAGTTCCCCAAAAGCATGTGGGAAAATGTGTTATGGTCTAATGAAACCAAGTTTGAACTTTTTGGCCATAATTCCAAAAGGTATGTTTGGCGCAAAAACAACACTGCACATCACCCAAAGAACACCATACCCACAGTGAAGCATGGTGGTGGCAGCATCATGCTTTGGGGCTGTTTTTCATCAGCTGGAACCGGGGACTTAGTTAGGGTGGAGGGAATTATGAACAGTTCCAAATACCAGGCAATTTTGGCACAGAACCTTCAGGCGTCCGTTAGAAAGCTGAATATGAAGAGGAAGTTCATCTTTCAGCACGACAACGACCCAAAGCACACACCCAAATCCACAAAAGCATGGCTTCACCAGAAGAAGATTAACGTTTTGGAATGGACCAGCCAGAGCCCAGACCTGAACATCCAATTGAACATCTGTGGGGTGATCTGAAGAGAGCTGTGCTCAGGTGATGTCATCGCAATCTGACAGATTTGGAGCGCTTTTGCAAAGAAGAGTGGGCAAATATTGCCACGTCAAGATGTGCCATGCTAATAGACACCTACCCAAAAAGACTGAGTGCTGTAATAAAATCAAAAGGTGGTTCAACAAAGTATTAGTTTAAGGGTGTGCGCACTTATGCAACCAGGTTATTGTGAGTTATTTATTTTTCCCCCTCAAAGATTTCATTTTGTTTTTCAAATGAATTGTTCACGTTATACGTCACATTAAAGGTGGAAAAAGTTCTGACATGATTTTTCTTTGTCTCATTCTTTTAGATCACAAAAACCTGGCATTTTAACAGGGGTGTGTAGACTTTTTATATCCACTGTAAGTCAACTTCCGGTGTCCTGAGAAGGGGTTGTAAAGGCTTTTTTCTGGTTATATACAGAAATAGAACTTCCTCTGTCCTTGGTGGAAATTGTCAGCAAGAACTCTTATGGCAGAACTACACCAGGGCCATCAGCGATTCCGTAACATCTCCAAACCCTGATAAAACATGAAGTGCTACTCCCCAAGCAAAATAATCACATCTGCAAAGCAAGGCTTGCTGGAAGCAGCAGAACTGTATTCTTTCAGTTTATTTTTCATGTTAGCAAGAATGTTGCGGAGATGAGAAAGATGCAGTTTACAAGTTTACAGACTTGTTACCATTAATTACCTAATGTGGCAGAAACAGTGGACAAGTCTAAATATTTCCTTGCTTTACTGAATATTGTCATAAATGAATGCTTCTTGTTGTTATTTGCTTTTTGGCAATTGACATTACATTTGTTTTGTTAAGTTTTTGCTTCTCTGACCTCCATCATCCTGAAGTGTTTCGAGCGGCTGGTCAGAACCCATTGCTCTTCCCTTCCTGACACCTTGGACCCCCTTCGATCTGCATACCGCCCCAACAGATCTACGGACGATGCCATCGCCCTGACTGCACACACCACCCTCTCTCACCTGGAAATGGGTAACACATACGTGCGGATGCTTTTCGTGAACTATAGCTCAGCATTCAACACTATTGTGCCCAATAAGCTTGTTCCCAAGCTCAGGACCCTGGGTCTTAACACTAGAACCGCCAAATGCCTACGCCCATTGGCGTTTGAGTTTGTAATTAAAATAAAACTGCCATTTTGAAAGCTACACCCTCCTCCTTCCATGACTTTTCCTAAATAGGCGTATATTACATTGTTCCGTTGTCGGAATTCTAAACTGACGAACAGAAAACGATTTAGAGGCGATTTACCTGTTTTTTTTTTACTCTGTTCTCCTACTTAATCCGCCAACAGCCCACGCCACTTAGCGTTAGTACCCAAATGGTACCCAGGCGCTAATCACCCCTCACTGAATGCCTGACGTCAATGGATGAATGCGCAATACTCCCAGATGAATGATCAGACCTTGGTTGAATTTGAATAACTTAAAAATGGCTTAATTTGGCTATTATTGAAACCTAATACAAACGATATAGACTACTTATCACACGTTACTGTTTTCAATAGGAGATTCAGCTTATTATGTAGAGTAATTCATCAAATGTAAATCTACAAATGTATTATCCTAAAAAAGAATTCACTAAATGATATACCAAGGATATTATTTAGCAGTCACCACTCACCAATTCAACAAAGTTATTACAAGTTACTGTTTTTATTTTAGGAGAAAAAGCGAAACTAAATCGCATGCACATATTGTCTCTTTGATTTTTCTCTCTTATTTTACTGAAGATTAAGAAATTGCGTACATGTTGTTTACATTCTTTTTCAGTTGTTACACATACATGTTTACCTCGGGAACCTAGTCTAATCAAATCTAATGAATAGCAAGGGAATAGCAATGATGTCAATGTATGAATGGGCGATAACCCCCTCATCAACCCAGACACACCTATGCATGTGACTGAAGTGTGATGATGAGGGTAGAAAGTGTGTATAATCTGAACTCGGTGAGCAAGTCAGACACAACTCAGACACAATTTACAGCGTTTAGTTCACAATGGCAAACCAAACCCAATGATTTGAAGCCCTGACAGCATTGCAGATGCTGCAAGATTTAGATGAGATGGAATCAGATGGAGGATCAGAAATAGATCCCGAAATCGATGAGTCAGATGCCGGGTCTTCATCTGATTCAGATATCGAACTGCCACCGCCAATGCCTGAGACTCCTCGCAAAAAAATAAAGAAACGAACCAACGGCGACCCCGAATGCCATTGCGAGATAGGAGTCTGGAAGCGACGGCACGATTTGGGTAAAATAAATTTTATCAACTTTATCAATTTTATTTCTACAAAAAGGGCGTGAGCCTATGTGTTATTCATTCCCTGAAATGTATCGTGTTTATCAAGTAACCGTGCTTTAGGCCTATGTAGACTATTCATGCGCATATCCTTTGATATGTAGACTCTTCATGCGCATAACCCTAACCCGCAAACTCGTCGATAATGTCTCTTATTTTACCTTGTACATCATCAAAATGAAAACTAAATACTAAAGGATTTACCTTTGAATAATTGAAGTGTTGAGTCATTTTCTTTTTTTACATTTGTAGGGCCAAATAAACAAATGAAAATACTATAGCCTGTGTTCTTAGAAATAATTGTCCTGTGTATTCTTTTTTTGTTTTTTTTCGTATGTTAAAACCTTAAATACAAACACATTCTTGTATTTTTCAAATTAATTTACCATTTAAAACAAACAAATTCTGTATTTTTTATACTTCTATATAGTTTGATGACGACTCAGTAGATGAACTGATGCTCTGGCTGGATGGTGATGCTGTGGAGGGGAATGTCCATGCTAATAGGGACGATTCGTATGCTAATGACGCCAAACGGTGTTCGGCTCTGGCGGTTATAGGGTAACTGCTCCACTGCTGATTGCAGTGGGGCAGTTGCCGCATCATCGGCTGCGATCTCCCTTCTGTGCCAGGCATCTACCATACACGATGCCTTAGGAAAGCAGGGAACATCATAAAAGACTACAGCCACCCAGGCTATGTTCTGTTTACACTGCTGCCGTCTGGTAAACGTTACCGGAGCATCAGGACACGCACTTCCAGACTCAAACAGTTTTTACCCCCACACCATAGTGCTCCTCAACCAGCAACACTGATCTATTGATTGCATGAAAACTTCATATGCTCTGGTCATTTTCTATGTACATTCGTGTACATTAGCACATTTTAATGTATCCATTTATAGGCACTACAACACTTATATTTGTAATATTTAAGATTTCTATTCATACTGTTCATATTCCCATTTCTACATTATTTGAATTTGCTTCTAGTCACTATTGTTATGTATATTTTGTATTTACTTTTGTATTATTATAGCTTTAAATATTTCTAATTTACTACATAGATGTTGCGTGGCATGTCACAAGAATTTCATTGTTCAGAATGATGCATGTTATTTGGTGCACTTGACAAATAAAAGACTTTGACTTTGAAAACAATTTAGGAATGGTGGCAGTAAAGGATATTGTACGTGCCACATTGACAGGACATTATATTCACTGGTTTTACAAACTTTTGTCTTTTTAAATATCTGGTTGGCATAACCATAATGTCCTTTGCAGTATCTCTCTAAACGTTTCCCTACCCCGTACATCTTAATTGAGCTACTTCACTTAACCAGCTGTCCAGAGTTTTGTGCTTTCTCCACCAGACAGTTTATATATATATATATATATATATATATATATATATACAGGTGCTGGTCATATAATTAGAATATCATCAAAAAGTTGATTTATTTCAGTAATTCCATTCAAAAAGTGAAACCTGTATAATGTATACATTCATTCCACACAAACTGATATATTTCAAGTGTTTATTCCTTTTCATTTTGATGATTATAACTGACAACTAATGAAAACCCCAAATTCAGTATCTCAGAAAATTAGAATATTGTGAAAAGGTTCAATATTGAAGACACCTGGTGCCACACTCTAATCAGCTAATTAACTCAAAACACCTGCAAAGGCCTTTAAATGGTCTCTCAGTCTAGTTC
>JACXGI010003609.1:8311-61060 GCA_016801175.1 Esox masquinongy | reverse complement strand
CTATTTTTGATAAATGGCACCCTATTATGTCGTTTGTATTATAAAAATGATATGAAAATGTTATTTTGTCAACATAGTATGAGGATGTTCATGGGTTTTTGGGAAAAGTTGGTAATATTTCTGATTGCATAAAGTCTGAACTACTCTAACGATCTCGTGCTGCCGTCTGGTGGCCGTTTAGCGTCATTACACGAAAAAATAAATAAAATAAAAATTATTTCTAAATAATTTTATGTTTTATTTCTAGGTACATTTTTTGGGGGTGCCTATATTTTTGACCTTCTATTATTTGTTTTATTCATTAGTTTCAACTCAATACAATGTAATATGATAGTAAAGGCATGGAATTATCAGGGAATACCATTGAAACAAAACTTCAGAAGGGTTTCAATCAAATTTTATCATCCTGAATTGCAGAAATGTTTTCCGAAAAATATTTTTTTTCCATGCAAACAGATGAGTTTTCTACATGGTGACCCAGAAGTCTGTTTTTATGTGTTATTCTTGTAGCTGAGGGCTTTGTGGAAAAAAGGATATACAACACTATAAGAGATCTGTTACAGAAATGAATCTAGGACCCAAAATGTCCAAGTAGTGAAATCCGGCCAAAATCCCCTTGGACCCTGGAGGGTTAAAACAGCCAGTGGCAAAAGAGGATTTGTTCAGGATAGACAAAAACATTGCTGGCTAAAACCTTCAGTAGCTACGTTATAAACCTAAAATGAAACTGTTTACTGTTATGTTGCGACTGTTTCTGGTGGATTTTCAATGTCATTCACGAATGGCTAATAAGCTGTTAAAACAGCCAGTGGCAAAAGCCATACAGTTAATAGATGCTATTTGTGGTGGAGGAAAACTTAATAAGAAATGTTACTCAGTTTAACACAATGGTTAATGGTGTCTAAAGAAATATTCAAACTTGACGTGATGTTAATGCGTGATAGAATTATATAATGTCAGACTGATTCTAAAAAAATCAGACTGATTCTACTTCAGCACTCTTTCTTGTGGGAATCCCTTAACGCCTACCTACAAGGCATAATTACTTCCTACTGCTCTCATGTGAACAAAGCTCAAAAGGCCTAGTTAGAAGAATATTCTAAAACCATCCTTACACTAGATAACCAATATGCCTTGATGCCACCTCCAGAGCTGTATAAGCGACACTTGATCTTGCAGTCCGAATTATACCTCTTGTCCACGAAGATGCAGAATGGCTGTTGTTGCACTCACATGCTACCTATTATGAGCATGGTGACAGGGCAGGTCGTCTGCTGATTCACTAATTGAAATGCAGGGCTGTTTCTCGTCTAATTCCCCAAATTAATGATTCTTCTTGTGATTTAATTTCAGACTAGGGATGCACCGAAACCGATACCAGTACTTGTACCATGTACTCATAGAAATACGCCGATACCACGTCATGGAAACATTAAGTGAAACTCGATGGTTGTGTCGCCTCTGGACGTATAAGTATAGAATATAGAACTCAGATTGGTAGAGCGGGACGACAGAGATGTCAGCAATGACACAAATAGAGTGCAAGCTTTGCTAAATTTTCAAGAGGATAAAAGGAAAAACACTAATTTAATACAAGCAATTTGATCAAACATTGTTAGACACAACACAGCACAGAGTTCAATTAGTATGCTAATGCTAGCTGCGCAGAACCACAACAACAGCTATCTCCAACACTGGAGAAACAAAATAAGATGCCCAGACAGCCCGCGGGCAGAAAAAAATGAAAGAGCAGAGCATGAAAAGATTCAATGAATCGCACACAGTTTAATACTGCACAAGTATCAGAGCAGAGAAGCAACGTCCTGCACGTTCAGAGAATCAAACTAGCTAGTGAGGTAAGAGAAAAGTAACAGGCTGTGTCTTTGTATGCGCACGTTTGTGTTGAACTGTCAGTAAGTGGCTGTCACAATCATATAAAGTTAGCCATCGTCTGAGCGACAACTCAAGGTAAGAAGCTAGCTAGCTAACTTTCACAACTTGATAGCTACAATAGATTAGCGTCATGCAGGCAACATTAGAGGTTCGGCAGCAACAATAAGACCTCCAGTTTTCGTATTTTGCCTCCAAAATAAAAGCCTACGACAGGTTGTGTGTATTGTTTATATTTTCAAAGGAAAAACTATGAGGGGTAAAATATAAATTAAGCAAATGACTATTTAAATAATAAATTATATATTGTAAAGAATATTATAAGGCGGAGCACATTCAGAAATTGTTAGAGCTTAAGTAAGTTAACATAGAGAAACTTTCTAATACAAAGAAAATCCAATTTTTATGTTATTGTTGTTAATTTGCTTTTGCTCATTAGGTTTGGAGAGGAATTGTGTTATAAATCTGGTAGGCGATTCATGAACAGTTTTAAAGAATGATTCATTGAGGGGGAGTAATTAGGTTAGTAGGGAATGATGTTAAATAAGTATTGTCAAATAATGTTAAGTTGACAAGGAAGAGAGACTGATGTAAAGGGGTGACATTATTGCAAATCATAAAAAACCTGTTTGTCGCATCACATAGAAAAATAATGTTTTGTGAGAATTGGAGTTTTGGAGATAAAGGAGTTTCAAGAGGCTTGTTACAGTATGATGCTGAAGCGGTGGTGACGAGTTGTTCTGTGTGTGGCCAGTTTGTTAAAGATAAAAGATAAAAGTATTCAACAAAATACCTTATTATCTCAATGAAATGTACTGAAATAAATGCATACATGACACGAAAAGGAAATTATTATTTTGGCCATTAAAAAATATGCTTGGCTGGTGGATTTTTTCATCTACCAGTCCCCTTGGCAGGTGAGCCAAAAAGTTAATTTCAAACACTGTATGCCAATATTGGAACCGAATGGGACACACGAACTTGTCATAAAATTGCGTCTCAACATTAGATCATTTTGTTATGCATTAACATCACGCCAAGTTTGAATATTTAGCTAGACACGTCTAAACATTGTGTTAAACTGACTAACATTTCTTATGAAGTTTACTTCCACCACAAATAGCATCAATGAACTGTATGACTTTTGCCACTGGCTGTTTTAATAGCTTATTAGCCTGAAATAGGCCTACTAGTATCTTACTTTTTGGAAAAGTCATAAGAATTTGCGCAATTTCTAGCGAGATTGAAGACAAACTTTACACTGACAAAGCTATTTCATTTCATGGCACAACAAAATTTGTTTTTCTTTCATTCGTGAATGACATTGATACAATAACTATCAATATAGGTGACAATAATGTGACTTTTTCGTCAAGTGAAATGACAAGAGAATAGTGGAAACACCAGAACCCGGTCCACAACATGTTTATAGGGGACAAACTTTTGTTTTTCTACTGAAAAAATCCTACATAGTGCAGCTTTGAGTACTTGTTATCTTTACTCGGTATCAGAAAGTACCCAAGTATAAGTACTCGTTCTTGTACTCAGTCTAAAAAAAAGTGGTATCAATGCATCCCTATTTCAGACCCCATGGGGATCAACGACGCCTTCAAATTTTTTGATTCCTCCCTATACACATCTGAGTTGCCATCCGATGCTGCCACAATGATTCAGTTCCTGGGTGATCTGGAGACTCTTTCTGTTGACGTCAATTGTAGGCATCAATAGCGCTTATTATGAAGGGGAAGGATCCTACTTCCTGCTCTTCATTCAGGCCCCTGAACCTCCTTAATGTCAATGTGAAGGTACTGGCTAAAGTGCTAGCGAAGCGTCTGGAGAAGGTCCTGGCTGGAATCATATCACAGGAACAGACTGGCTTTATGAAGGGTAGACACTCCTTTTTTAACATCCGGATGTTGTTCAATATTATTTATTCCAAACAATTCTCAATTTCCTGAGGTGGAAATATCTCTAGATGCGGAGAAGGCATTTGACCAAATTGAATGGGTATATCTTTTTGCTGTTCTTAAGAAGTTTGGATTTGGGGACAAATTTGGCTTATGGGTCCGTTTCTTGTATACGTCTCCCCAGGCCAGTGTACTAATGACACCCATTCTGATTATTTTGCCCTTGAACGTGGGACTGGAAAGAGATGCCCTCTCTCCCCTTTGTTATTTGCCCTAATGTAGACAATTAATTTATTATTATATCCTTATATTTTCAATTTTCTGTTAGAAGGCCTCTGTACTCTGTATGCTAGAAGAATTACATATATTCAACAACCCTGTCAGCAACTCATGATGTCTCTATCTGTGTTCAGGGGCAGTAATGAATGGAATGTTGGCTGAGTAATGCTCCTAGACTCCATCTATGTGTGGTAGACTAGGCCTTGAGCCTAGGAAAAACCACTAGAAGAAGTCTCCCTTTTGGGGGTACGTCTTAATAGCAGCAGTGGGGCTCCTGCTCCTTGTATTATAGAGGTGAACAGGACTCTGTTCCTTATGGGGAGAGCTGAGGTAGCAAAATCAGCAATAGTAACATGCCCCTGCTGTCGTGTGTGAGCTTTCACCAAGTTGTCTGGGTAACTGACATTCCATGATTACCTATGACTCCTGGATCTATGTCTCTATTCAACCTTGCATTCTCTAGGCTACATCATGGCAACAACAATTCTTTGTATGTACATTTTTGCAACTGCTGATGTCATCACCTGTACTGTTGGAAGAGAATATAAGCTAGAACCTGAAATGCCATAATCAGAACAACTGTCATGACACCACTCTGTGTTGGTCTCTGTACTTGTACTCTTTTTGTCATGATGCTTGTTCCCGTATATACGATTAAACCTGAAATAATTAACTGTTATGCTAATGACTGAAGGAGTTTTTACTTGATAAATTGCAAACATTTTCCATCTTCCACACTAACTATTGAGCCCCTGTCGATAGCTCTACCTGGGTAAGGAATTCATGCAGGAGTGGTGGGATGAGGTGATTGACAGAGTACGATCCACTACATCTTGTGCTTGTCTTGGCCTTATACAATTTAAGTTTGTGCATAAAGCTCATTTTTCCAAGTCGAGGCTAGCTGAAATCTATCTGAATGTCAACGATGAATGTGATAGATATCATGTCTCCCCATGTGACCTTAATAATTTGTTCACTCTGTGCCCTGCCCAGAATTCATATTTTTCTCAAAGTTCACTCACCAAAAGATATTCCAGAAGGCCCAAAGTGTCATTTTTTCAAACAATCTATTATTCAGCGCTGTCCCAGTCTGTAATTAGCATTATTAGCATTGTCCAAATTCATGAATGGAAACATTTCGTACCGCTATCGCAAAGCTGCACTGCAAGCGGAGTACTACTTTAAAACACTTCTAACTACATTCAGTAATCTGTTATGGTAGCATCGATTGTACTGTACACTGACGAAACAGCTGGCGAAATTGGCAGAATTCAAATTGGCACTAGTGAACTATTTCCCATAGCCACCATACACAGTTTCTGTTCTTTGGCAGTGATGTCACTGAGGTGAGCGTGAACTTTAACCTCAACAAGCTATGTGAAGTTAGGTCGCTTCGCTTAGCTTTTAAAAATTGCTGCTAGTTTACACTTATGTATATTATTGCTATATTTTTTCTTTATATATTTCTTAATTCTTACCATGTAGATGTCGTACGCCATGTCACAAGAATTTCATTGTGCATGATGACGCTGTGTTATTCAGTGCATTTGATAAATAAACTTCGACCTTTGACCTTCTGGATTTCCTTTGTTTGTAAGTATCTATGTCGACTTCTGCCTGCTTGTGGATTTTGAGATAATTAAATTCTACCCACTCTGCAATTGGAACAATACTTCTGCCTCTCCCAACGAGACATACAATTTTTGTGAGAAACATTTTAATAGAGGATCGTGACCCCCGTTCACTTTGAAGAGGAATGTAGGCGAGTGCAATGCCATCAAATTACCCTGTGGAGACAAGACAGATTGTAAGTAATACTTCAGATTGCTATATTATAATACACATTATAATACACATGTGACCATAAAGCTCTATTTTGGTCTTGTCACTCCAAATTACACTGTGCCAGAAGCAGTGAGGCGTGTCAAGGTGTGGTCGGGCATATTGTAACTGGGCTTTTTGGTGGCATTGGCGCAGCAAAGGCTTCTTTCTGGCAACTCGACCATGCAGCTCATTTTTGTTCAAGTATCGTCATATTGTGCTCCTTGAAACAACCACATCGTCTTTTTCCAGAGCAGCCTGTATTTCTCCTGAGGTTACCTGTGGGTTTTTCTTTGTATCCCGAACAATTTTTCTGGCAGTTTTGGCTGAAATCTTTCTTGGTCTACCTGACCTTGGTTTGGTATCATGAGATCCCCGAATTTTCCACTTCCTTGTAAGTGATTGAACAGTACTGACTGGCATTTGCAAGGCTTTGGATATCTTTTTATATCCTTTTCGATCTTTATAAAGTTCCATTACCTTGTTACACAGATCTTTTGACAGTTCTTTTCTGCTCCCCATGGCTCAGTATCTAGCCTGCTCAGTGCATCCACATGAGAGCTAACAAACTCATTGACCATTTATACACAGACACTAATTGCAATTTAAAAAGCCACAGGTGTGGGAATTTTTCCTTTAATTGCCATTTTCACCTGTGTGTGTCACCTTGTGTGTCTGTAACAAGGCCAAACATTCAAGGGTATGTAAACTTTTGATCAGGGCCATCTGGGTGATTTCTGTTACCATTATAATTTAAAAAGGAGCTAAACAACTATGTGATAATAAATGGCTTCATATGATCACCATCCTTCAATAAAAAGACATTTTTGTTGCATGATCAGTCATATTTTCAAAATCAGTGCCAAAATGTCACAATTTCTGCCAGGGTATGCAAACTTATGAGCACAACTGTAAATGTTTGACATGGTTACAGCGGTTTCAACATATTTAATACCACACTAATTCGTAATTATTTCAGTTTCAGGTCTCCACACAACAAGGAGGTCACAGTGGCTGTTGTGCAGGCTGTCAGGGAGGACAATCCCAGCTGGGGTATGCACATTTAATGAAATAAATGTAAATTTTCACCTAGATTAATATAAAGGCTACTGTATATACGCAGTTTTTAACGCGCTTGTTTTCCTGCTCCAACAGAGGCTTGCAACAGAGCATACGAAAATCTCAAAACCAAAAAGAAGATTGAGTTGGAAGGCTGCTCCGACAAAATAAAAAGGAAGAAACTCCTCACCAGCCGCCATGACCAGGTATACATTTTTTATAGTATTACATGTAGGCCACACCTATTATACTGATAACTTTTAGTCTATATTAACACACGTTACTGGGGTTTATCTATTTATTTAACAGTTATTCATAAGCTACATATCAAATGTGCTTTTTGATAGAGGTGTATGCCTACACCGGCTTCAGCAATTATTTTAGGCATTGCAATCTCTTTCAATTGAACAAACTTGACAATTGCATCCCGTATTCTGATATGACAGTGATCCTATTACATTTCCATGCCTATACTCCTATTTCAGCTCTTCAAAAAAAGAGTCAAGATAGGTGATAAGACCCTCACTCCAGGAGACCTACCTCAAGGGGGCTAGTGGGTCACTGATGTCCGACAAGGAGAGTGAAATGTAGTTGCAAGCAACAATGGGACGCGGTTCTCCTCTATGACAAGGATAGTGAAATAGGTCGCCAGTTACAAGCTGGAAAGTTCAGACATGATCAGACACTGTGACACTGATTATTTATATGGATTCTTTATACCCTAGGGAATAATTCTCGAAGCCATGTTCCACCTCACTTAGTCTAGTTTTTCTGTTATAAAGCAATTTGCATAGCCATGTTTGACTTACAGTGTATTGAACTGGAGCCAATGGAGTGGGGAGCTAAAAAATTGCTGCTGGCTATAACCTCTATTTTCCCCCATGAATTGACGCTTTATACAGATTCTTCCTACCTTAGTGAGTAATTCTCCAAAGCCATGTTCCAAGTCACAACATCTAGTTTTTTTGTTATAAGGGAATTTGCATAGGCCAAATTCTGTTACGGAGTCTTACACTGGAGCCAATGGAGTTGGTGGCTAAAAAAGTGCTGCTGGCTATACCCTCTATTTTCCCCCATGAATCAACACTTTATATGGATTCTTTATACCCTACCGAGTAATTGTCAAATGCCATGTTATCCTTCACAACGTCTAGTTTTTTGTTATAAGGCAATTTGTATAGGGCAAATTCAGATATAGAGTCGTGCACTGAATCCAATGGTTGGTGGCTAAGTAGCTGGCTATACTCTCTATTTTCCACCATGAAATTACACTTTATATGAATTCTTTATACCCTAGTAATTCTCAAAAGCCATGTTCCACCTCACAATGGCTAGTTTTTTTGTTATAGATCAAATTACATAGGCAAAATTTGTGTATAGTGTCTTGCACTGGAGCCAATGGAGTAGGCGACTAAGAAAATGCTGCTGGCAATACCCTCTAAATTCCCCCATGAATTGACACTATATATGGATTCTTTGTACCCTACTGAGTAATACTCAAATGTCGTGTTCCACTTCACAACGTCTAGTTTTTTTGTTATTAGGCAATTTGCATAGCTGTATTTGGCTTACAGTGTTTATAACTGGAGCCAATGGAGTGGATGACTAAGAAAGTGTTGCTGGCAGTAACCTCTATTTTCCCCCATTAATTGACACTTTATATGGATTCATTATACCCTAGTGTATTACATGCTAATTTCTAGTAGGAAATCAAGGGGTGTTCAAAACAGCAAAACAAAAGTGATATTTGGCACAAAATAGGCAAAGTTGTTGTAGTTTAAAAGTACTAAGGCCCGACCACGCAGGCTGATATCAGTCTTCAATAACATGTTTGAATTCATTCGTCAGCTGTCTATTTTATTCTTATAGATAAATAGGCCTGAATGAGTGCATGTTGTGCATACAGTTGAATGTAATAAAATATGCATAAAATGACCATACAGTGCAAAAGTCTTAATTTCAATAAGTGCTCCCTAATGTCCAAGTTGCCTCTCAAAAATGTCTATCCTTTCTATGGGACACCCGGTCACACAGTTCACAGGTCCGAAAGCATTCAAATTATGCTGTTTAGATTGTATTCGTTTTGAATGGTTAGATTTATATGCACTTTGTTTACATACATTAAAAAGTTATACTTTAAATGCAAATGTTTAATAGCATTCTTTCTCATAAAACCAATGCATTTTAAATACATTGTGGTTAAGGTAGTGTATGATTTCATTTAATAATTTGATTACAGTTAACACCAATCATAATCAAACTATCATAAACCACTAGACTTGTAAAGAAGTCATTTGGGAGCCAAAAGAGCTGGTACTTTATGGTGTGCTGAGTTGAACAAGCCAGCTCCTTGGAAAGAGCCAAAATAGACAACCCTACTGTGACGCAGGAAAGCACACCAAACAGAATGGTCTTCCATTCTATGGTTGGCACCCAAAAACAACCATAATCCCCAAAAAACATTCAAGAGTGTACTACTGTACATACAAGGTGGCACAAAAAACAAAGCCCTGTAACCTTCTTATCAATTACAACAAACATAAACATAAACAAATTGGACAGCCGCAAAGCATGCTGGGATATTGACAATGAAATATTCCTTTTTTATACAGTTTATTTTTGTAAACAGCGAATCAAAGTCTGTGTAAAACAGGTGATTCGTGTGCTTCCTGATAACATAAATGTACTATCTTTCTGAAATACAGAAAATTACATGTAAAAGTCTCTTAACACTTAACACCCTATAAAGAAGACATGTATAAGACATGTATGCCGCTGGCCAGGTCAGTCAGATTTATTGTTGATTTACAGTCCACTTTCTAAAGGCACAGACAGAGACATGGCCATGGAGGGTTAACATTATAGGAAAATTGTCTTAACACCCTAACGGAGACATGTACAGTGAATATAAAAAGTCTACACACCCATGTTAAAATGCCAGGTTTTTGTGATGTAAAAGAATGAGACAAAGATAAATCATGTCAGAACTTTTTCCACTTTTAATGTGACCTATAACGTGAACAATTCAATTGAAAAACAAACTGAAATCTTCGAGGGGGAAAAATGAAAAATAAAAAACTTCAGCAGTTTCAGCAGTTCACTGGTGAAACCCTATTGTGTTTGTTCCGGTTCATTTTTATTATTCTTATTAGGGTTTCACCAGTGAACTGCTGAAACCCTATTGTGTTTGTTCCGGTTCATTATTATTATTCCTCCGGCAAAAAAGGGTGTTTTTTGCAAATTCCCGTAAGATTAAATGGCTTAAAGGTGCCCAAATTTTTATGGTAGTAAAGGGCCAAGGGCCGCAACTTCTGGTGCAGTGGCATGCATGTCTGCCTCATGGTGGCGCTGTCACAAGCATCCAAAGTTGCACTTTTTGCAATCTCATTATGCCCACCCCTTGTGACCTAGAGTCTTGAAAATTGGTACATAGGTGTATCTCCTCATTATGAACATTTTTGCCATTGGGAACCATATGGAAAAAATGACTGCAAGGATTTTTTTATCAACCACACAGTGGCACTATTGAGGTTTTTCACATTAGCAAGGTCAACATACTCACTCCGTTTGAGATACAGCCATGAAGAGAAGTAGATAAGTCCACCTCCTCACAAGGAACATATTTACCATTGGGACTCATTAACTTCGCTTTAATGGTTTGGCGGCCATTTTGATTTTGCGAAAAACACTAAAAAATTTACTTCTCTGGCAATAAATGTCCGATCTTCACGCACTTTGATATTTGGCATCTATAGACGATGTTCTTCAAAATTTATATCAATCAGGCCAGTATGTTAAAAAACATGGATGCTATTGACCAATGAACATGTGAGGGTGCGTGGTTTTGCACATATATAGAAACATCTCCTACAAGGATAATGGTATAATAATTCTACTTGGTACGTATGTTGTCAAGGACCATACGAAAAAAATGACTGCAAAGATTTTTTTTATCAACCACACGGTGGCGCTATTGGGGTTCCCCACATTTGCAAGCTCACCATGCTCCCCATGTTTAAAGCAAAATCTTGAAAAGAGGTATATAAGTCCATCTCTTACCAAGGAACATATTTGCAATTGGGACCCATTAAGTTGGGCGTAATGGTTTTTCAGAAATTCTGAATTTGTGAAAAATGCTTCAAACGCTACTTCTGTAGCATCAAATAACAGATTTAAACCTTTTCACAAGTACATTTTAAAATATCACTGAAGGCCCCTCAGCGTGATTTCTTAATGCATATTATTTCAGTATGCACTGACAATTCCAGAATTTTATATTATGACAACAAAAATTGCCACCACTGCCGCCCATAAACAACATGTTGCTTATTAGATATGGAGCAGTATTCTGATTTCAACTGGTTAAAATTATATTTTGAAACTTTTTAGGGCAGTAGTACTGTTAAAGAGTATACTGAATATTTATTGATCAACCTTCTAAGATGTGTTATTTTCCTCAGGATAACTCGACTTGTCTTATCAATAAAACATATGCTAACCAGCAGACAAAGGCTTGTGTGTTAATAATGTCTTTATTTACGTGATTATTCACTATTTCACTAGAGATGGTGAAAAATAATGAATTCCGATTCTTGCATATTTAGTAATGGACAAATACGATCAGTGAAAAACACCTTTATGACGAGCACTTGTCAACTGGAAAGGGCACTAGATAGCAAAGGGGCATGTAATCTGCACAGGTTCAGCCTTACCTGTGTATGTGCCTGACTGTAAGGATTGTAAGACTTCAGTTCCATGAAGCACACGCCTGCCATGTACTGGGTTCCCTTATCGTCCTGGAGAAAAAGTTGATCCCCCCCGATCGTTATTGTATAATTCGCACTCTGACTGAGTGAGTTAGTCAATGACTTTCAATAAAATCTCCATGTCACATCTCTGAGGTCTTAAAGATTAAAGTGAAAAGTCAAAACATGTTAATTCCCTCCTTCAACGTACGGCTTCAGTGTAAACACTTATTAGTGGAAATACATTGAATTAAACCTCTCAGAGACTGAGTCAGCAAGATCACTGAGAAAGAGTGAGGTGAGAGAAAGGGAGAGAAAGAGAAAGAGGACAGAATTAAGAGGACAAGCGGGAGAGCAGTGCTGCAGGCTTCCTCATGGGCCTGTAAAGATGAATTTGTCATTAAAGGAATGCACATTACAGAGCATAACAGCAATTTAAAGCAATTATACACCAATCATTTCTTCTGCACGCAGTTAAGAATCTGGACAAGAAGACATGAAACTTCATGAAACTGAATTAGATTGAATAAAGACCCCTTACAAAAATATCCTGTGGTATTCCTGTTGTAATATCCTGTCATATTTCTGTGGTGTTTTTCCTGTAGTAATTAGATTTTGTATGTGATATTTTGGGACATTTTACCACAAGATACCTGTGGAACAAAATGTAAATGTTTTGGTATTATCTGGTACTCCTGTGGTTCTTTACTGTGGTAATAGGACTTTGTGGTATTTTGGGACATTTACCACTGGATTCATGTGGTACATTCTTGTAGTACTAGAAAGTTTTTGTGGTATTTTGGGAACATTTACCACAGGATTCCTGTGGCACAAAACATATATTCTTGTGGTATTATGTGGTATTCCTGTGGTTCATTCCTGTCATACTAGGATTTTTTTGTGTTTTTTTGGGACATTTACCACAAAATATATGTTCTGGTATACAGTACTACAAGAACAGTATTGTGCGGTAAAAATTAAACACCTATCCTATGGTAATAACTAAACCTACTATTCTAACCTATAAAATACATAACAAAAAAAAAACAAAAAAAACAACCAAATGTTTAACACCAAATATTCTTTATTTTTGTTACCTGCACACCAACTGGTACTAATGCAGACAGACACATTACTGTTCTTTACAGATTTCCCCACCCCACATTAATCTTCTTGTTTTTGTTCTTTGCTGAGAAGTTTTCTTTCATTTGATAATTTATTCCTTGCAGCTTCAAGTCTTCTTTTCCACCCCTGGATGTATACTCATTACTTTCGTTTTACTTTCATTACTGAAAATAATGGAGGAAACAGAAATCAGAATAGAATGCCTCAAGCAGTGATTTGAGGATTGATACATTTTACTTTAAATTAAATATAGGCTTATTATAACAAACAAAATATGGCATCCAACTTAATCTTGTCAAGCTGTGGTGCTGGCAGGACTCCAGCATTGGAATTTGACCTTCCACCAGTCAAAGAGTGGCTTGCCATCTCATGTCGTGAAAATGCTTGGGACATCAAATCCTGCAGCAACTTTTGGGAGGTTTTTGTGGGTATAAATGGTGTTGGGCAAGATGTCATTGTTGGTTGCGGGCAGGAAGCTGCCATTGGAATTATGCAGGTACTCTGTGGTGGTTGGTAGACAACAGATGTCCCTTCACAATTCTGAATATGAGATATAATCATTATTAGTATATCCAAGGTAAGGTGTAGTTGGAACAAATTTCATCAACGCCTTCTTTAAACCACATGTCTTATTATTTCTTGTAGACAAGCAAAAAAGAAAATTACCTTGCTGTCCCCTTGTTTTTTCTTGAGCCTCTTTATTTCTAACAGCAACCCTGGAATCTCTAAAGAAAGTGAAAATGCATTATGAAACACAGAACATACCTTTAACACTTTAGAACCCATAGCAGCCATTGTAACTTATTTTATTTTAAATAATTTGTAATGCTGAAAAATATAAATAAACTGAACTTTGAATACATTATTTTCTTTTAGCTCCTAAAGCTGGTCTGACTGACAGGTAAGTACCTTTGAGAAGATTCTGCAGGGAAGTGGTCTCCTCCTTTTCTCTCTCTAATTCTTGCACTTTTTTTGCAACTGAAGATTCTCCTTTCTTAACAATTCAATTTCGGTTAAAGTCTGAAGGTTAAAACAATAATTGTTAAGGACCTACATAAAATGTACCTTTAAATAATTTAACCCCTTAAATCGTGCTAAAATGTAAAACATTCAATACTATTATCTTATGCTGTCTTTTCTTCTTTTCGTTTATTGAGAAGTTGTTGCTGAAGTTGATCCCCCAGATTCTTCTCACACGACAAGGTCTTCTTGTTCTTTTTTGGTAGTTTCAGCTAAATACAAAACAATTATCACAATTAGATGTGTGCCAGCCTACACTATATGATAGCTATGTGTTCCATTCTGAATGAACCAAACCAATGTAAACACAAATGTCACCATACTTGTAAAGGGTATCCATTACAGTAATGTGTAGCAACCAAGAGTGGATGTCATAATATTTAAAACATTTTCATTATTATAAAAATTTTATAAAACAGCAATATATAGAACAATGCAAACCCCATAACCTAATACACGATGCTAATATTGTAATGATATCATCAGCGGCAGTCCGCCATGCATGTGAATATCACCTAGCTGTTGTTTCAGAACCATGGACAGTGCTGTTAGATTATATAGGTGCCGTGATGTTCATAGTACTAAAACACTGTGAAGATCGGTTGATAGATAGGCAGACTTCATCCTGGCGCCGGTGACTCTCATAGGTGTTGAGCCTATGGTTTAATTGCGGGAGATAGTACTGAGGCCTAAGTTTAATATACACAGCCCACCACTGTTGTCGATACAGTTGTGCTCATAAGCTTGCATACCCTGGCAGAAATTGTGAAACGTTGGCATTGATTTTGAAAATATGACTGATCATGCAAAAAACAGTATTTTATTTAAGGATAGTGATCATATGAAGCCATTTATTATCACACATTTGTTAGACTCCTTTTTAAACCATAATGACAACAGAAATCACCCAAATGGCCCTGATCAAAAGTTTACATACCCTTGAATGTTTGACCTTGTTACAGACACACAAGGTGACACACACAGATTAAAAAGGCAATTAAAGGTAAATTTCCCACACCTGTGGCTTTTTAAATTGCAATTAGTGTCTGTGTATAAATGGTCAATGAGTTTGTTAGCTCTCATGTGGATGCACTGAGCAGGCTAGATACTGAGCCATGGGGAGCAGAAAAGAACTGTCAAAAGACCTGCGTAAGGCAATTGAACTTTATAAAGATGGAAGAGGATATAAAAAGATATCCAAAGCCTTGCAAATGCCAGTCAGTACTGTTCAATCACTTATTAAGAAATGGAAAATTCAGGGATCTCTTGATACCAAGCCACGGTCAGGTAGACCAAGAAAGATTTCAGCCAAAACTGCCAGAAGAATTGTTCGGGATACAAAGAAAAACCCATCGGTAACCTCAGGAGAAATACAGGCTGCTCTGGAAAAAGGTGTGGTTGTTTCAAGGAGCACAATACGACAATACTTGAACAAAAATGAGCTGCATGGTCATGTTGCCAGAAAGAAGCCTTTTCTGCGACAATGCCACAAAAAAGCCCATTTACAATATGCCCGACAACACCTTGACACGCCTCACAGCTTCTGGCACAGTGTAATTTGGAGTGATGAGACCAGAATAGAGCTTTATGGTCAGAACCATAAGCGCTATGTTTGGAGAGGGGTCAACAAGGCCTATAGTGAACAGAATACCATCCCCACTGTGAAGCATGGTGGTGGCTCACTGATGTTTTGGGGGTGTGTGAGCTCTAAAGGCATGGGGAATCTTGTGAAAATTGATGGCAAGATGAATGCAGCATGTTATCAGAAAATACTAGCAGACAATTTGCATTCTTCTGCACAAAAGCTGCGCATCTGACGCTCTTGGACTTTCCAGCATGACAATGACCCTAAGCCAGTGTTTCCCAATTCTGGTCCTCGGGACCCAAAGGGTTGCAGGTTTTTGTTTTTGCCCAAGCACTCACACACCTGTATCAAATGTTGCCCTACCACTTCCACACTTGATTGACAATCAAACTATCATCAAGTCTTTAATTTGAATCAGGCATGTGAGTGCTAGGGCAAAAACAAAAACGTGCACCCCTTTGGGTCCCGAGGACCAGGATTGGGAAACACTGCCCTAAGCACAAGGCCAAGTTGACCCTCCAGTGGTTACAGCAGAAAAAGGTGAAGGTTCTGGAGTGGCCATCACAGTCTCCTGACCTTAATATCATCGAGCCACTCTGGGGAGATCTCAAACATGCGGTTCATGCAACATGACCAAAGACTTTGCATGACCTGGAGGCATTTTGCCATTTTTTTCTTTGTTGCCACATTTTGTTTTATGATCATGCCATTCTGTTATAACCTACAGTTGAATATGAATCCCATAAGAAATAAAAGAAATAAAAGAAATTTTGCCTGGTCACTCATGTTTTCTTTACAAAAGGTACATACAGTGAGGGAAAAAATTATTTGATCCCCTGCTGATTTTGTATGTTTGCCCACTGACAAAGAAATGATCAGTCTATAATTTTAATGGTAGGTTTATTTGAACAGCGAGAGACAGAATAACAACAAAAAAATCCAGAAAAATGCATGTCAAAAATGTTATTAATTGATTTGAATTTTAATTAGTGAAATACGTATTTGATCCCCTCTCAATCAGAAAGATTTCTGGCTCCCAGGTGTCTTTTATACAGGTAACGAGCTGAGATTAGGAGCACACTCTTAAAGGGAGTGTTCCTAATCTCAGTTTGTTACCTGTATAAAAGACACCTGTCCACAGAAGCAATCAATCAATCAGATTCCAAACTCTCCACCATGGCCAAGACCAAAGAGCTGTCCAAGGATGTCAGGGATAAGATTGTAGACCTACACAAGGCTGGAATGCGTTACAAGACCATCACCAAGCAGCTTGGTGAGAAGGTGACAACAGTTGGTGCGATTATTCACAAATGGAAGAAACACAAAAGAACTGTCAATCTCCCTCGGTCTGGGGCTCCATGCAAAATCTCACCTCGTGGAGTTGCAATGATCATGAGAACGGTGAGCAATCAGCCCAGAACTACATGGGAGGATCTTGTTAATGAACTCAAGGCAGCTGGGACCATAGTCACCAAGAAAACAATTGGTAACACACTACGCTGTGAAGGACTGAAATCCTGCAGCGCCCGCAATGTCCCCCTGCTCAAGAAAGCACATGTACAGGCCCGTCTGAAGTTTTCCAATGAACATCTGAATGATTCAGAGGAGAACTGGGTGAAAGTGTTGTGGTCAGATGAGACCAAAATCGAGCTCTTTGGCATCAACTCAACTCGCCGTGTTTGGAGGAGGAGGAATGCTGCCTATGACCCCAAGAACACCATCCCCACCGTCAAACATGGAAGTGGAAACATTATGCTTTGGGGGTATTTTTCTGCTAAGGGGACAGGACAACTTCACCGCATCAAAGGGATGATGGACGGGGCCATGTACCGTCAAATCTTGGGTGAGAACCTCCTTCCCTCAGCCACGGCATTGAAAATGGGTCATGGATGGGTATTCCAGCATGACAATGACCCAAAACACACGGCCAAGGCAACAAAGGAGTGGCTCAAGAAGAAGCACATTAAGGTCCTGGAGTGGCCTAGGCAGTCTCCAGACCTTAATCCCATAGAAAATCTGTGGAGGGAGCTGAAGGTTCGAGTTGCCAAACGTCAGCCTCGAAACGTTAATGACTTGGAGAAGATGTGCAAAGAGGAGTGGGACAAAATCCCTCCTGAGATGTGTGCAAACCTGGTGGCCGACTACAAGAAATGTCTGACCTCTGTGATTGCCGACAAGGGTTTTGCCACCAAGTACTAAGTCATGTTTTGCAGAGGGGTCGAATAATTATTTCACTCATTAAAATGCAAATCAATTTATAACAATTTTGACATGCGTTTTTCTGGATTTTTTTGTTGTTATTCTCTCACTGTTCAAATAAACCTACCATTAAATTATAGACTGATCTTTCTTTGTTAGTGGGCAAACCTACAAAATCAGCAGGGGATCAAATACTTTTTCCCCTCACTGTATATTACCAATTCTCCAAGGGTATGCAAACTTTTGAGCACAACTGTATATAACTTGACTATTGCATTCACGTCTTTCAGATAATACCGTTTCACATTAGTGCCTTCCAGTATTTTTGGGACTCACAGATTCTTCAATGAGTTCAACATCCCTTAATCTTTTCGGGACCACCAACGCCCTCTTGGATGGGTCGGACCTCTTATGGACAATGTCTGTCCGTTTACCCATCAGCTGGTCCCTCGCCTCTAAAGGTTTGGGATCCACCCTGGATGCTATAGACAATAATAAATAAGTTAGCCTAGATGCGTTTAATTATGGATAATTAATGGAATAGCTAGTTTAAAAAAATATTTAGTTAACCCTTTCCAGCCTGAGCGGGTATGTTCCATCTCTTTATTGATCAAGAGCTGCTGTTGTATTAACCCTCTGGGCGCGTCAATGAAAAACATTTTTCTTCACTGCTCCGTAACCGTAGAAGTTAGATGCTTCATTCTTCTTCCACGTTAATAGCGTTATTCTGCTGCAAATAACAACGTCTCGTTTGTGTACTTTCGTCAACCAGAAGCCCCACACTCACGATCACAAAACTTCTATTTGATGCGCCGGCGCGTTCAGGTCACACATTTTTATTTATTACTCCAGAACTGTAGAAGTTTAGAGGCTTCATTTCTTTTCTACGGGAACAACGAAATTCCGTTGCAAATTACAACGTCTCGTTTGTGTACTTTTGTAAACCAGAAGCCCCGCAATCGTGATCACAAATATTGATCACCTATAGTCCTTCAGGATTTCAGCAGCAGCCCTAACTAATTATACTCGATCTTTTTCTGTTGTTTATAAGTCTACAATACATAAACCAATCCAATGCGAAGTCTATCCATGTCGTCCCCCTCCCCAAAAGTAAGAGAAAGAGCGAGCGAGCGCGCCAGGGGGAGAGGCGCGCGTCGCACTTACCATGCTCCCAATAAAGTCATTATGGACTTGGATTGCATTGAAGACGCATTCAGTTGCTACAAGCAATTGTTTTGAGAAAAAAAGAAATGGCCAAACGGCAAAAGTAGTGGAATAAATGATTATGGAGAGCGAAGATAGTGAAAATGGGTCTGAACATTCAGACGATGAATAGTATCAGGACGGAATCGACCTATTTGTAAAATAGGGTAAGTGTAGCCTGAATGCTATTCTATGATAATGTTTATTATTATTTTGCATTGTTTTAGTGGAATTACTAGGTCTATATGATAACTTGATATAACGGTACGGTAGCCAGTGGTCAAATGTGCGCCTATGCTGTGATGTGTAGAGTGTCACTGTGGATATAACCATCCAAAGGAAGACTGGACACATCCCTGTTCTAATCTCCGCCTCTTCCAGATATGGCACATGTAGGGAATTCCAAAGGAAATAAAGGCACCCCATATTCAAGACACCCCATAAAAATGTTTTTAAAAAACCTCAGAGTTCAAAAAAGAAGGGACTGCCATCTAGTGGTGGCTTTTGGAAGTACAATATGACAGAATAAGTTCAGTGACCCCATATGGGCATTTTCAATGATTTTCAGAATGTTTGAGAAAAAAATGGATGTGGACAAAAGAAAAAAAAAATGCCAGGTTCATTTTATTATTTTATAAATTCAAAACCATTCAACCCCTGGGGGTATCCAAATGTAACGTAAAACAGGCTACCTATTATATTTTACTATTTTATTTCAATATAAAATTAAAATATGTGCACTTGTGTTTTTTCATTTGTCTGGCTATTTCACATTATTACTCATGTAAGTGTCTCAAAAAATGTGTTTTCAATACATCATTCATGTAGCTGAGGGTCTGCAGAATCCCAGAATATAAAGCACTTCCTTCTACTATAAAGGATGACCATTTTAGAAGCCAAAATGTCAAGGTAGTGACAGGCGGATTTGAAAACCCTAGACCTCAGAGGGTTTTAAAGAGTATAATTTGGCGTGGCAACACTTCATGTGAAAACATGATACATCTTAAGAATGCTTAGAAACAGCTCTTTCCAATCAAGTTTCAAAGTTTATTTGTCAAATGCACCAAATAACCCAGCGTAATCCTGCAAAATTAAATTCTTGTGACATGGCATCCGACAACTACGTAGTGAGTTATATAAGCAAAAATATAGCCAAACAAAAAAAATAAAGCAACACTATACAATAGCAGCAGTTTAAAAAAAGAGTACTGGAAACTAGCTGCAATCTGGGTAGTATAATTGAACATTATAGATTTGGCAAGTATTGCAATAATATACATAACAATGTAAACTAGCAGCAATGTGGTAGAATTATTGAATATTATAGATACATATGAGTGTATATGCTTATGAATGGTGGCATAGCACACTACAACTATGTAGTGAGAATTAAGAAGAAAAATATATACACAGCAAAAATATAGCAAGAATATAAAGCAATGATATACAACACTGTATACTAGCAGCAGTTTAAAAAGAGTACTGTAAACTAGCAGCAATATTGGTAGTGGTATTGAAATTCCTATGACATTCCATAAGAACTATAAGAACCCAGTCAATAAACTGATGATGAAATAATACCTTTGCAAATAATTATTTTGGACAAAATCTATTATTCTTTTCCCAAACAACTGCCATTTACACAACTTTCTAAAGACGATAGATTAAAACATATACTGAGTTTTGTTTTGTAAGGTTTAAACATTTGGAATCAGAATAGAAGTACCTGTTAACATTAACAAGTAACAGCCGTTTAAGTGGCCAATGGTATTTTTCAAAAATTCTATGGAATGTTCGCTGACCAGAACCTTTTCTAAAAAGCATATTACAACTTACCTGCACCAAAATCTCTTACAAATAGCCTTTAATCTTCCATAATAAGGAAAGATGTAAACAAGTTGAAATATGAATACAATAATTTTATTAAAATAATAAGGTTTGGGGAATACATAGTCTCATATCATTTGTCTCAATAGCATAACCATATTCAAATAGAATGCATTATCTAACAATTTAATTCATTACGATTCATACAATTGTCAAAATGTAAAAAGCCACTTTTTCCACGTTTTATTTAGTCTTTTTATATGTCAAAGCCATGAGAGTTATGAATCAAATATGCTTTGGGTGGAGTTGGTCTTGGGTGGGGTAATGGGAGGTCAGGGAGAGAGGCTGGGTAGCTGGCAGACCTAGGGAGTGGAGGAAGACAGGTGGACAGCCATCAGTTGGATGTCAGTGGCCTCTTTCTCTGCATACGCCAGTATACAAGCGTCAACACCATCACCATCCATCTTTACCTAGATATACAAAAATATATAACAGTACATTTTAGTTTCATTGTTTCATAAATCTATAACACTTTCACATGTGGCTTGTGTCAAAATTGGCTCATATCTCATGGATAAAAGCATCAGGGAAAGTGATACAGTAGTGGACAAAAACATAATGACATTATTATAAGCACAATTTGGATTTAGTAATGTAATAGTAAACTATCTAAGTACAGTGGCATTGTCATACTGTGTAGTAGAAATATAATTGCCAAGATAGAACACCACATCAGTCTGAAGATGACAGTGACTGTTGCCTGATTTGTAGGTATATTTTACATTAATCAATCAATCAATCAAATTTATTTATAAAGCCCTTTTTACAACAGCAGTTGTCACAAAGTGCTTTTACAAAACCCCCGGCCTTAAACCCCAAGGAGCAAACAACAGTAGTGTTGAATTTCAGTGGCTAGGAAAAACTCCCTAAGAAGGCCGAAATTTAGGAAAAAACCTAGAGAGGAACTAGGCTCAGAGGGGTGACCAGTCCTCTTCTGGATGTGCTGGGTGAACATATTAAGAGTACAAATTGTAATAGTTGCCAGCAGAGTACAGCCCAATTGCACAAAATGCATGTGGGCTTAGTCCAGAGTCTATTTAAACCTAGTCCAGGTCAGAAACATGACCAGATGGACAAGGACAGGGACAACACGGGGGGGGAGGGGGGTGTCAGCACAGTGGCAGCTGAAATTGTCAGGTATCGTCTTGATCTGCAACACAACCAGGAGGACTTTGGACAGGGACAGCAACGGGTCTTTCAAGCCTGGTACTCCTCAGGCGTGGGCCAAGACCTCATGTCCTCCTAAGTTTAAAACGGCAGGAGACAGGGAAAATTTAGAAAATGCATTCCTTAGATCTATAAGGATTTATAGTGGAGAAGGAAAACTGACCCTACTCCCCCAGCACAATAATATATTAGCGTAAGACCTTGGGGCTGAGACGGGGGTCCAGTCACACTGTGGCCCTATCCGGGGGAGGCCCCGGACAGGGCCCAACAGGCAGAAAATCAATCCACCCACATTGCCAAGCATCAACCAAAGGGACCCCCACCAACTGCAACCACCGTGAATGAGGGCCAAGTATTGCCAGCAGAGTACAGCCCAATTGCACAAGTGCGCAACAGAGAGACAACAACAAGCCAGTGACTCCGCCCCTGAATGGCATTGGAGGGTGGGTATCCCAGTGGCAATGAGAGCCCACCTGGCAAGACAGCCAGACTACACTTAATCATAGACCATGCTGTAGAGATGAGTCTTTAGTGGACACTTGAAAGTTTGCACTGAGTTTGCATTTCTAACCTTAATTGGCAAATCATTCCACAGTGGTGGAGCTCTATGAGAGAAGGCCCTGCCTCCGGCTGTTTGTTTAGAAATTCTAGGTACAATTAAAAGGCCTGCATCTTGCGACCTAAGGTTACGTGTAGGTATGTATGGCTGGATCATTTCAGCGAGGTATGTAGGAGCAAGTCCATGTATTGATTTATAGGTTAACAACAAAACCTTAAAATCAGCCCTAACCCTACCAGACAGCCAGTGTAAAGAGGCTAGTACTGGAGTAATGTGTTCACATTTTTTTGTTCTAGTTAGGAATCTAGCAGCCGTGTGCAGCACTAATTGAAGTTTATTTATTGATTTATCAGGGTAACCGGAAAGAAGAGCATTGCAGTAATCTAATCTAGAAGTAACAAAAGCATGGATTAGTTTTTCTGCATCAGTTTTTGATAGAAAGTTTCTGATTTTTGCAATGTTTCGAAGATGAAAGTAAGCAACTCTTGAGACATATTTTATATGTTCATCAAAGGAGAGGTCAGGGTCAAGGGTAACGCAGAGGTTTCTTACAGTTTTTTGGGATACGACCATGCAGCCGTCAAGGTTCACAGTGACATCTGCCAACAAAGCTCTTTGTTTCTTGGGTCCTATAACAAGCATTTCTGTTTTTCTTGAGTTTAAAAGCAAGAAGTTCTCTGTCATCCATTTCCTAATATCTGAAACGCATGCTTTCAAAGTAGCTAATTTTGGGGCTTCTCCATGCTTCATTGAAATATATAACTGTGTGTCATCAGCATAACAGTGAAAATTGACATTGTGATTCCGGATTACATCACCCAGAGGCAGCATATATAGTGAGAACAATAATGGGCCCAGAACTGAGCCTTGAGGAACACCAAAACATACCTTTGATTTGTCAGAGGATATACCATCCACACATACGAACTGATATCTTTCAGATAAATAAGATTTAAACCAGGCTAGAACATGTCCACGTAGCCCAATATGGGCTTCCAGTCTCTCTAAGAGAAGGGAGTGATCAGTAGTGTCAAAAGCAGCACTAAGATCAAGAAGCAACAGGATGGATGGGGAACCTTTGTCTGAGGCCATTAGAAGGTCATTTGTTACCTTCACGAGTGCAGTCTCAGTACTATGATGGGGTCTGAAACCGGACTGGAGCATTTCATAAATGTTATTTGTCTTCAGGAAGGCATTCAGTTGTTGGGAAACACATTTTTCTAAGATTTTTGAGAGGAACGGGAGGTTTGATATTGGCCTATAATTGTTTAATATGTCTGGATCCAGATTAGATTTTTTTAGAAGAGGCTTAATTTCCGCTATTTTTAGTGAGTTTGGTACACATCTGGAGGAAAGGGAGCAATTTATTATGTTCAACATTGGCTGACCTAGCACAGGAAATAGCTCCTTAAGTAATTTTGTTGGAATCGGGTCTAGCTGACAATTTGTGGGTTTAGAACTCATTACAAATTTAGGGAATGTGTTGAGCGGAAAATTCAAGAGTCCCCATTGACACCTGGTCAGGGAGGTTCAGGACATTCTCAGGACAACTGAGATTTTGTGGATTATAACTATTTAAGGAGGAGTCAGTTATTTGTTTTCTAATGGTGATGATCTTTTCATCAAAGTAGTTCATGTATTTATTACAGCTAAAGTGAAGACCCACTTCACTTGTTGAGCGTTGCTTTTTTGTTAACTTTGCAACTGTATCGAAGAGAAATTTTGGATTGTTTTTGTTCACCTCAATCAGGTTGGAGAATTAACCTGATCGAGCAGATGTGAGTGCTTTTTGGTATTGTAGTGGACTGTCTATCCAGGCTAGTCTGAATACTTCCAACTTGGTGGAGTGCCCCTTTCGCTCCAATTTTCGCAAGTTTCTTACTGCGTATTTCTTTTGTTTTTAGTGGTGCAACCGTATCTAAAGTATTTCGCAGTGTTGACTTTAGATCCTTGATTAGATCGTTTGCGGATTTATTTACTCTGTCGTTGATGAGCGAGCTTGTAAGAATATCAAGAAATCTATTTGTAGTCCGAGAATTTATAGTACAGCTTTTGAAACTCATTGTTTGCGGAGCAAGTGAATTTCTTGTTTTAACGGTAAATGTAATAAGACAGTGATCCGAAATTCCAGGATTTTGGGGGGAAATTATTTGATCTATAATATCTATTTCTCGTGACAGGACTAAATCTAAGGTATGATTGTGGCAGTGCGTTGGACCTGAGACATGTTGGATAAAACCCATTGAGTCAATTATGGCTTCAAAGGCATTTTGAAGAGGGTCATTAGACTTTTCCATATGAATATTGAAATCGCCAAAAATTTGAATACTATCTGCCATGACTACAAGGTTAGACAAGAATTCCGGAAACTCATTGACGAACGTTGTGCATAGCCCGGGAGGCCTGTAAATAGTAACTATGTAAAACGATTTATCAGGCTGGTTAACTTTCATGAGTAAAACTTCAAAAGAATGAAAACCAGTGATGTGTTTATATTTACTGTCATAAATATTAGCAACACCCCTCCTTTTCGGGATGCACAGGGGATATGATCACTAGTATAGCCAGGAGGAGAGGCCTCATTTAGGGCAGTAAATTCATCAGGCTTTAGCCATGTTTCACACAAGCCAATAACATCTAGTTTATGATCAGAGATTAATTCATTTACTGCAACTGCCTTTGGAGCAAGGGATCTAACATTTAGGAGTCCCATTTTGAGATGCGAGGTGACAGTCATTTTTATTTGTGACCGAGGTGGAGGAAGGCTTTATCTTAATAAGGTTGCTATTGTTAGCACTACCTTGTTTAACTTTTCTCAGCCTGGAACAAGTCACAGTGGCAATAGGTAAAACTGTACTAACTACTCTGGCTATGCTATCGAAAAACTCCACTATGCTAGCAGGCTGGCTAAAAGCCTGAGGCCTAACCTGCACCCTATCTCATAGTGAGACTCCTGTCAATGTTCCTAGATAAAAGAAGACCACCACTCCAGCTAGGATGGAGTCCGTCGCTCCTCAGCAGATCAGGCCTGGCCCTATTTCTGGGAGAGTCCCAAAAAGAGAGCCAGTTATGTACAAACTCTACCTCCTGCAACGGGCAGAACTCCGTTTTCAGCCTGCGATTGAGTTGCACAAAACTGCTGTAGAGCTCGTAACTACCCCTAGCTGGGAGCGGGCAGAGACAATTACTCGATGCCGAAACATCTTTCTAGCTAGTTTACACGCTGATGCTATGTTCTGCTTCGTAACCTCTGAGTGTTTCATCCTAACGTCGTTGGTGCCAACGTGAATAACAATATCTCTGTACTCTCTATACTTGCCAGTTTTAGACTTCGCTAGCACCAACCCCAGATTTGCGGCTACGTCGGTGGCTCTGCCCCCTGGTAAATGGTGTACGATCGCCGGCTAATCCTTGTGTCTAATACTGCGGGTAATGGAATCGCCGATAACTAAAGTTTTCAGTTTTTCCGGGCCACTGGTAGAAAATGCTTGCTGATCATTCCCCTTCGAAGACGGCTCGGGCCTTGACTCCGACTCCAGTGGGAAAAACCTGTTGAAAATCTCAGTCGGCTCTAGCAGCTACACAGGTTTAACTGGTCGACGGCATTTCTTCCCAGTGACCAAGAGAAAGTTCTTGCCCGGCTGCTGGAGCTGTGCCGAGGGGCTAACAACACTGTAGTTTCTTCCTGGTGGCACAGACGCTGTTTTTTCAATTTCTACACTAACATAATGCTTGCCTGACATTTGCGTCTGAAGCCGAGCCTCTAACTGAGCCTGCTATCTTTACCTGAAGACGATAGTTCTCCTCCGTGTTGTAGCTACAACAATTACAGTGATAAGGCATAATAATGGTACTTAGCTTCGGGTGTTCAGGGGTGAGTAGTTCCGTTAATTATGTCCAAAAAGAGTCCCGGTGTAGAAAAGTTGGGTTAAAAGTCAACAGATAAAAATATTGCGTTGGTAAACTCTTAAAGTAGAATTTAACCAATTAGTTTATATTGATTAAATTCGAAAAGGTTTGGCTGGTAGCCAGGTAGGTAACAGCAAGCAGCATACAGCACATCAACAATCCCAAAATGCACAGCGTATCAGACAATAGTTTTCGGAAGTGTTCCTGAGCTCATGCAGTGATGGGCTCCTTAATGGCAGCTAGTTATGTATAATCAGACATGCTTTTTCTAAAACAATATTTACTTCATATTGACGCAATCACATGAAACACACCTCATAAATTAGATTTGAAAAACGTTAGAAGGAAGATTTAGCAAGCAAGCCAGCACTGTGAAAAAGAAAGTGAATTATCTCCCATTCTGGCTCGGTTTTTAGCTCGTGGCTACAGTATAACTAGCTAAGTTTAGTGTATTTACTTTCTCAAACTGGTGACAAACTTAGCTTTGTTATCGACCCATTGCTGTGCACAAACATTTTTCAATGTTCATTTTAAGCATCGTCATATATAGAGAAACAGCCGCATATTTATTCAGAAACAGTGTTGAGCGGGTAGCTACTGTAGTTAGAGCAGGCCAAATAGCTTCTGTCAAGCTAACTTTGCAAATGTCAAAGTGGTAGTTAAGTGCTGAAAATCGAATCTTTTAAAATAATTTCATCTATCAAGTGACACTATTAGTAAAACACTAATAAGCAATTTTATATCTTCCTTACCTCAAGTGATTGACTTCGTTTGCACATCAAATCTGCGAAAGTAAGAAACATTCTTCTGACCGTGGTCTAAAATTGCCACATTTACACCATCACATTTAGAGGCTGAAAAAAAAGTTCCCACTGACGATGCATTATTCAATTAGATCAGTTTGCAGCTTATGTTGTCAAGTACTTATGACAGTTTTCAGATAAGAAAAATGTGATTGTACAGCAGAGATATTAAGAATTAGGATTTAGGATTCCTAATTAGAGCGCACTGGCTAGAAAGGGTAAATAACTGAACGTTACCTGCAAAATAAATAATCCTAGCCATGTATGGCGTTGTCACCAGTGTTCTGCTGGGCCAATTCACCTGTACCGCTGTAGAAGAGTCCCATTCCTTATTGTTAAATTTAAATTTAATTTCCTCATAGCCTTCAATTAATGTGGTTTTGCCACATCTCTACCTCTCCCACTTCAAAAAAATCAAACACACAAAACATCCTACAGTTTATCAAAACAGACCGTTAATTTCCAGCCGCAGTTGAGACTTTACGGTGTGGTCAACAAGAAATGGTCTCGTGACTCAAAGCTCGCAATATTTCCCGCTCATTTTGTGACTAAGGCTTGACTGCTATCCCATTTGCCAATGGATAAAGAAGACTACGGCATTCATCATGGACCAGGATCAGGAACCTGAGAAACCACAGACGAAACGAGGGCGATATAAATTGAATTTAAGAGGGAATACACGGATACCTCGCCAAACTCAACATAATTGGTTATCCCCAAACCAACTGACAGTGGTATGTAGTCTACATTTAATTTATAAGTGTATACTAGATACTCTACTAGCAAGCTACGCCTCTCTAATTTGAACATTGTTGTTTTACCCTTATGGCAGCTAAAAACTAACTGCAAAATATGAACAGAAAGGAACAGAAATTCTAGTTTATTATTGTCTGCTAATTACTTAAAATTGATAATTTTATAGCAAATAATTTTTATGTGATGTCTAAAATTATGTTTCTAAATAAATCAGGAGGAACCACAGAATAAAAGGGGAAGATATAACGTCTGTCTAAGAGAGAATTCCGCACAGATCCCTCGCCAAACTCAACATAATTGGTCATCTTCAAATCCACTGAGATTGGTAGGTACTGTACAACAAATTTGTTTAATCCAGTGGTGCAACAATACAAATTTATTGGTATTGTTGCACCACTGGATTAAATGTGTTAAACATTATTCACATCCTATCAAACAGTGTCTAAGATATGATATTTTTTTAATAAGATGTGCTTGCCAAATTCTGCAAATTATAGACTTCATATCTACTATTTGTCCTATAGCAGGAAACTGAACTGACAGAAGACCCTCAACTGACAGAGGAAAGAGAGCAGGATAGAGAACGGGCATGGTCAGACAGTGACAGTGAAAAAGACTGGTGAGATAAATGACACAGAGTGGATGGATTCCATAGATGAGGTATAGGTTACTGTACAAATATTGCGATATTGTCACAATGACTGGTTTACCTGATGTAGATGTTAGAATTCAAATCTGTCTTTAGCTTTTAAACATTAGGCCACTGTGATAAGTCTATTTTGGTAGAAACAATGTAGTCAATTTACTTTCCAATAGATTGATGAAGAGGGCCAAACTAAAGCAAGAGATGTAATGGACCATGACCCTGACTGGGTGGATGCCTTGGAAGAGGTAGAAGTTAGACTATTGATGTATATTATATGGTTTACCAGTTTCAGATTTTATGAAACTGAAATAGAATAAACAAAGTCCCCCATTGTAAAAGATTCTCTGTCAAGCCTTCTTTTTATGTATTGAGAAAATGTGCCCTTTTAGCGCACAGTTCAGTAGTTCAGAAACACTAAAACACATTGTATGTTGCTCCAATAGCAGACCTCTGAACTGTCAGAAGAATTCAACAATATCAATGAGATGGGCCGAGATCCAGAGTGCAGCAGCCATTCTAAAGAAGTAGGTTCATTGAGGAATTAGCTTAAATGTCTGTAATGGCTGAATTATACCATTAACTCGTGACTGAAATTGCTCCTCATACTTTTTTCCTCAACTTGTATTGATCATAAATTTGAACTCAGCAGTCTGTCATTTATAATAACTTTATAAGGAATATTATTTGTGTCTAAAATTGTTTTAACAGAATATTATATTATTGTTCCCACAGAATGGTCAAAATCTTGCACCCATCTACCCTGGCTCCAATGTCACTGTTGAGCAGGCTCATTTAATGATTACTACCTTTGTCCTGCGGCACAGTATTAGTGGTGTTGCACTTCCAAGACATGCTTTCTCTGTTAAATATACTGTTACCAGGTGTACTACCATCTTCCAAGTTTTTGTTTCAACAGAGGTTTTCCTAGGTAACAGAGGAGATAGAAATTAATTATTACTGTCACAAGTGTAGTACTCACATCAGTAATATTGATTTAGGGGTTTGTCCTAATGAGCTATGTAAAGCAAATTGTTCCAGAAAAAATTGAGACCACTGCACCTTTTTCTTTCCTTTCCAAAAAAGTTGAAAAGGAAAGTTTTGAGTGAGGAACAGAAGCGTTCAATTTGCAGTGGCCTCTTAATTTTAACCCTTCTGTTCCTCACTCAAAAACTTCCTTTTCAACTTTTTTGGAAAGGAAAGAAAAAGGTGCAGTGGTCTCTTAATTTTTTCTGGAGCTGTAGATGAGTATAAAAAAAACAGTAACTTTTTTTTGTATTTGCCAATCACATCACAGCTTAAAGACTTGTTAGAAAATCACATTTCAGACTCACTCATTGACAAATACAAATGTAAGACATCTTTCATGGGACAGAGATTAAGAACTTGGTTCATAATAAGAAACTAAAATCCAGCGACCTAACTTTGCTGTGGAACTGTGATGGAGTACCAGTTTTTGAGTCTACAAGAAACTCTATCTGGCCAGTTCAAGTTGTGGTAAATGAACTACATCCAGAACTTTGGAAAAGGCATGTTCTTTTCAATGTGCTGTGGTTTGGAAAACACAAGCCAGCTATTGACACTGTATTCAGTAAGATCATTCAGGAGGCAAAGATCCTTGCAGAGAAATGATTCTCATGGAAGTGTGCTGCCACAAATGAAGTCATCCACTCTCGGGCATTTTTCGTAACAAGTGCCTGTGACTCTATTGCTCGCCCCAGAATTAAAAACTCAGTCCAGTTTAATGGAAAGTTTGGGTGCGACTGGTGTGTGAATCCTGGGGAAATGGTCAGCAAAGGAGCAGGACATGTCCATGCATACCCTTTTCCTTTGCCTGAGTCTGAACCTAGGACTCAAGCACAGTGGGAAGATGATTCCATCACCGCTTTTACCCAACAAGCTCCTGTGAATGGGGTTAAGGCCCCATGCCAATTACTTTTTCTCCCTCTCTTTAATATAGTCAAAGGCTTTGTGCCCGACTATATGCATTGTGTATTGCTAGGTGTGGTGAAACAGATGGTGACACTGGTTAGACCCTCGATACCCTCTGAACCCATGGTACTTAGGTGAACCTACTAAACACGAAACTGCTATCCATAAGGCCACCTAGAGAAATTAGCCGTGCCCCACAATCCCTCAGTGAGCGACAATACTGGAAGGGTACAGAATGGAAATCATTTTTGCTTTATTATTCCATGTTCATGTTGCTCGGTGAGTTAGCAAGTCCGTACTATCAACACTGGTGTCTACTTGTTTTTTCTGTTCACTTTCTTTTGCAACCAACGGTGACTAAAGAAATGTTGGAAAAGTCTGAGACAATGTTGAAGACATTTGTCATCAATACAGAATCATTATATGGAAAAGAACATATCTCATTCTATATCCACCAGTTAACACATTTATCTGACAATGTAAAGAACTGCGGTCCCCTTTGGGCAGCATCTGCTTTTTATTTTGAGGCAAATAACAGGCATCTTCTCTGTTTTTTCCATGGTACGCAACATGTACCCTCACAGATCACAAAGTCCTTTTTGTCATGGAGAAGCATCCCTAGAATGTTAAAAAACCTCCAAGGTACATAAGGCTCTACACATGAATTCATGTATCGTCTATGGCAGTGGTTTCCAAACCTCTCCTGGGGCCCCCCAGCCATTCCATCTATTAGATGTATCCCTGAGCTAGCACACCTGAATCAACTTATTAACTAATTAACAAGCCCTTACCTGTTGAATCAGGTGAGCTAGCTCTGGGATACATCTAATAGATGGAATGGCTGGGGCCCCCAGGAGAGGTTTGGGAACCACTGGTCTATGGAATGGCAGCAGTGTCCTACCTAAAAAAGCGTTCACAAAAGGAGAGTTTACCTTTTTCCCGGAAAGGTGAACTTAGAGATGTTCCCATTGGGCACTAGTTGGTACTCAATGAAATTCTGACATTTGAAAATTTCAAAATAGCTTAACACCACAGAGTCCTTATCAGACACTATATGTACTCCTCTGAATTGTACTCCAGGTCAAAGTATAGATTTGACAGTGCTGTCGAATTTAAAAATGGAACATTTGGTGTCATAAAACACATTATTTCTGTATGGGATAATTGTGGTTGTAATGAAGAAAGCAGTTGCAACTGTCTTTTTTTTCTAGTTGTAATGTATGCAAGCCTAAAGAAAGAGAGTAAAGTTTTTTTTAAGGACCCAAAGTTAAGATGTTCTTCTGTTGGTATGGCACAATATTGAGTCTGATTGATGTTTTTCAAGAACATATTGATGCCGTGTTTGACAAGAACCTCAACCAAAAGCATGCAAATTGCCCTTCATTCATGTGAATTTTGTATGGTTTTATAGCATTGTCCTCACAGACATGCATTAAAAAGAGCAAACTCAGTCATAAAACATCCAGTATCATGCTAACTTACTGTACATCTTTATGAAATACCAGATTTTTTTTATTTCAAGTACAATATGGATTTTATGTTTCTTATGATATTATACCACATTAAATATTTTGTCCCATGTAATAAAATAATATGTTCTACAGTACCACATTACCTTTCTGTTGTATTCTTGTCATATCAGCAGGTGTTAAAATTCCTGTGGTACTGTATGAAACAAATTTTAAGTACCACATGCATACCACAGGGCTACCACAAGACAGGAGTAGTTCATGTAGGGTATATTCTGTCACTTTGGTGATTTATGACCCTGGGGGGTGGGGCTTCCAGATTGATTTGACAGGTGGGCGGGACATCCGATTTGCTGGGTGGGAATTCCGGTGTGACCTATGGACTTCCTGTACGACGTGTGTTAGGGCGGAACCTCCGGAATGACGTATGCATGTCCGGTGACTGTAATTTATGATTGCATTGATGTGTCCATGTTTGATGTTTTACAACGATTGATAAACACCCCAGATAAGTGTTATAACAGGTGTGAAGATGTTTGATGTTGAACAAATGGTTCTTAGGGTTCCGGAATGTTCCGGAATTCCCAGGCAATAGATAGGCGTTATGTCAGCGGCAAGATGTTTGGTGTTTAACAAAAGGGTGCCAGGGTTCAGCAATGCTATATCCCCCGGCGATAAGTGCTACAACAGATGTCCTAGAACCGGTGGGTGTTAACCTTCCATGTTTTACAATGTGCATGTAGCATGGTGTTTTTCCACAAGCACAGAATTACGTGTGGGAAACTTGCTTTTTTGTGTAAAATATAAAGAAGGGGTTGGGACTTACGATTTTGGAGAGTTTCTGCCCATTTTTATTTTAACAAGAGATGGGCCTTAAGATCAGATCTGCCCATAGTAATGGTCCCTAAATAACCACTAGTACAAACTGTAGTATATGCAGTTTGAAAAACATCCCATGTTTCACACAAGGTTTGTAATCTGCCAAAGCACTACAGTAAACACACAACGCATGAGCAATGCTATTTTTCTGAATGAACAAACAAAGCCTGGGTCGACCGCACATTATGACTAGGTTGACTGAATCGTAGTTGGGTTTAAAATATTGTTAAAAATAAAAACAATGATTTTGGTACATGTGTATGTACAGTATCTCACAAAAGTGAGTACACCCCTCACATTTTTGCAAATATTTGATTATATCTTTTCATGTGACAACACTGAAGAAATGACACTTTGCTACAATGTAAAGTAGTGAGTGTACAGCTTGTATAACTCTAAATTTGCTGTCCACTCAAAATAACTCAACACACAGCCATTAATATTTAAACTGCTGGCAACAAAAGTGAGTACACCCCAAAGTGAAAATGTCCAAATTGGGCACAATTAGCCATTTTCCCTCCCCGGTGTCATGTAACTCGTTAGTGTTACAAGGTCTCAGGTGTGAATGGGGAGCAGGTGTGTTAAATTTGGTGTTATCGCTCTCACACTCCCTCATACTGGTCACTGGAAGTTTAACATGGCACCTCATGGCAAAGAACTCTCTGAGGATCTGAAAAAGATAATTGTTGCTCTACATAAAGATGGCCTAGGCTATAAGAAGATTGCCAAGACCCTGAAACTGAGCTGCAGCACGGTGGCCAAGACCATACAGCGGTTTAAAAGGACAGGTTCCAATCAGAACAGGCCTCACCATGGTCGACCAAAGAAGTTGAGTGCACGTGCTCAGCATCATATCCAGAGGTTGTCTTTGGGAAATAGACGTATGAGTGCTGCCAGAATTGCTGCAGAGGTTGAAGGGGTGGGGGGTCAGCCTGTCAGTGCTCAGACCATACGCCGCACACTGCATCAAATTGGTCTTCATGGCTGTCGTCCCAGAAGGAAGCCTCTTCTAAAGATGCACAAGAAAGCCCGCAAACAGTTTGCTGAAGACAAGCAGACTAAGGACATGGATTACTGGAACCATGTCCTGTGGTCTGATGAGACCAAGCTAAACTTATTTGGTTCAGATGGTGTCAAGCGTGTGTGGTGGCAACCAGGTGAGGAGTACAAAGACAAGTGTGTCTTGCCTACAGTCAAGCATGGTGGTGGGAGTGTCATGGGTTGAGGCTGCATGAGTGCTGCCGGCACTGGGGAGCTACAGTTCATTGAGGGAACCATGAATGCCAACATGTACTGTGACATACTGAAGCAGAGCATGATCCCCTCCCTTCGGAGACTGGGCCGCAGGGCAGTATTCCAACATGATAACGACCCCAAACACAACTCCAAGATGACCACTGCCTTGCTAAAGAAGCTGAGGGTAAAGGTGATGGACTGGCCGAGCAGGTCTCCAGACCTAAACCCTATTGAGCATCTGTGGGGCATCCTCAAACGGAAGGTGGAAGAGCGCAAGGTTTCTAACATCCACCAGCTCCGTGATGTCATCATGGAGGAGTGGAAGAGGACTCCAGTGGCAACCTGTGAAGCTCTGGTGAACTCCATGCCCAAGAGGTTTAAGGCAATGCTGGAAAATGATGGTGGACACACAAAATATTGACACTTTGGGCCCAATGTGGACATTTTCACTTAGGGGTGTACTCACTTTTGTTGCCAGCGGTTTAGATATTAATGGCTGTGTGTTGTGTTATTTTGAGGGGACAGCAAATTTACACTATTATACAAGCTGTACACTCACTACTTTACATTTAAGCAGTGTCATTTCTTCAGTGTTGTCATATGAAAAGATATAATCAAATATTTACAAAAATGTGAGGGTTGTACTCACTTTTGTGAGATACTGTATGAGCAATGATGATTTGTGAAATAAAAATGGGTGTTTTAAGCCTGTATGAACTTTTAAGTTGTATTATATGGCAAAACGTTACAAACGTACCCAGAAGGTAGAGTATAAATTTGCATGAACAACGCTGATTCATTGACAGGTGAAGATATGTTACTACAGGTAAACAAAACATTTGTAAATGTGTATTATGAAATTGTACAACGGGGATTAACGCAAGATTGTTTTCTTCACATTGGTAGAAATGTTTAACAGGCAACGATGGTTACAAACTGTATTTGCAAGTTTGAGAATACCTGTCTGTGTGTGTGTCTGTATGTGTTAGTGTGTGCGGATGCTGGGACTTCCGGGTAAGATGTGCTGCGTTCTCGTAATGACTTGAAGCAACTCATGAAATCCGATTTTTGATTGCTGTATATGGTCTTATATTATGTTTGTTAAATGTTGTTTGAAGAGATTAATGGCGATATGGTGACAACAGCCAGCGTTTATATGTAAGAGGATGAGTTTGTCGTTAATAGATAAAATTAAATGACGTGATGTCACGGCTGAGCAGCGATAACTAACGAGAACGGCGTTTCTACCGGACCGAGAGCATCACTGTGCTTGTCAAATGTATACAAATTGTTCAGCTGTATCCGTATGGCAATTTTAAGCAATGTAACTGGTGTAGTTCTAGCGTGAAGAACGATGACGTAAATCAGTGACAAAGTAAAGACGTGTAACCTTTTGATGGTTTACGGGTTGTGTTGTCTTATTAAATCCACAGCTACCACGGAAGACAGCTGTTGTTCCAGCGCGGAGTAGGCCGTTTACATAATAAGTACACGTTGTTTTATTTGAAAGAGTTGATTTGAATTGTGTTGCAATTATAAACGCTAACAAACGACACATTTGAACTTTTTTAGAATGTATAAAACAATGACGTTGGTGCAATATAAGCACTTTTATCTGTCTTTCATATTGTCTGTTTTATATCACTGGTTGAGTTTGAATGGAATTAAACCCTGTGGTGTTTGGAAAACATATTTTTTGGACCTTCTAACCTTGGTAAGCAGACTTTTAACATTATTAATAATCAGCTTTAAATACCTGTATACACTTGGTCTTCTGTTAACCCTCTTTGCATTTATTTCAGACCAAGTAACCAGCATCAGTGTCAGTTGGACTGCGCGGTTGTGATCTTACATATCCTGAACAGATACTTTTTGTGTAAGTCTAATTATTTACAGATATTTTCAGTCTTGTACTAAAATGTTATTAACATTATGGCAATATGCATACAGGTGAATCTTTGTACGCTATTTATCAGCTTACAAGGTGAGAACCCGCTGATGATGCAGACTACATCACCATAATGGCTTTAGTTATGGACACCCCACCTTGTGGCTGCACAGCGTCAGGGTTTTTTTAACACAGTTACCCCATTACACAATGCTTGAAAGCTGAAGGTAATACATATTTTACCGTCAACTCATCAAAACTGTGATGTATGCAAATATATGTTTGAGTTAGAATAATATTTTAACCTGTAAGTGGATCATTATTTAAATGTTAAGCTAGAGAAATGGCGAAAGATAGTGATAACATCAGACAAGACACGGAACGACCATCAACATCTACACATAATCAACAGACCACACCCCAAAATACAAATTAACCGGCCAATACTTTGTTACACAGCGATAAAGACATTAATCTGCAGATGCAAGGTTTGTTAACCGAGATTAGTGGCCCCCATTTTTCACATGATCTAGTTGACTCTACTCCGAGCTCTCTGATGCAAACTCATTGCAATGATGGCGATGTTAGAGTTATACAACATAATGAATTTGACAAGGCTGAATTACGACAGTTGATAAATTTCCAAAATACTGGTGAAGATGGTGATTTTGGCACATTCTATGCACTCATTATGGAAGACTTGGATACTTTGATTGTTAGAGCTTCAGACTTTGTACATGAGCCTGGTGATCGTCTGCAGATTGAGTTGATTGGTGAATCTCTGATATCCCCCGTACATGTGACCATGAGAGCAGATGAATATAATGAACACACATTTGGTAATTTACTTGAAAGCGTTATGCAGAGTAATGCCAGGATTATGATTGATGAATCACTAGAGCTGGTGGTACAAATTGTCAACAACCGTGAGGGTGGTGCCCCACGGCGTTAACTCAAACACTATTGATAGACCAGATTATCCGAAAAAAAGAAGGCATTTATATGTGGTGTTGAATAATGATTCTACATGTTTTTCCGTTTGTTTGATGGGTATGTTGAACCCACAGTACACATACACTGAGGCCCTGGTTAGTGGTCGTGAGCTACATACAGGAGCTGGTTTAGCGTTAGATGATTGTGTGGCATTCACAGATATTGTTCGGTTTGAAGAAATGACAGGGTGTAAAATTGTTGTCTTTCATCGAACGACAACAATGGTCACTTTTCCAAGCAGCGAGGACACCTACCCTAAAACTTTCTTAATGTACTTACACAATAACCATTTCTATGTTATAATGAATCTGAAGGGTTTTCTGGGTGTGTCATATGTTTGTGAGTGGTGTTATACAGGTTTTAACACCTGTGGTGATCATGGCTGTAAACATAGCTGTAGTGTTTGTCTTCATGAAGATTGTCATACCCAACCCCATAACACAAAGCAGTGTCCGGACTGTAAGCAGATATGTTATTCTGACTTTTGTTATAGACAGCATAAGGGCTTGAAGCTCCACAAAGTTGCGGGTCGTTGGCTTAGCAGGTGTGACCAGAAGAAATACTGTGTCAATTGTGGCTGTCATTACAACGTTAGTAATTCCAACTATAAAGCGCACAAGTGCACGGCTAACATGTGTCCCAATTGTAACGCGGATCTGACTGTTGAAATGAATCATCAGCAGTTTGTATACCGTTCACAGGATTGGCAATTGTCTCAAAATCATAAAATATGTATAGGTTGGGTTTAGAGGGTTTTATGAAACACTGATGATCCGCAGATGTCCAAGCTTTCTTGAAGACCTTTGACGCTCCAGAGCGCCTTGACCCTCGGGATGCTCTTTTCAGTGGTCGTACCAACGCAATTCATTTGAAGTTTACGGCTCAAGAAGGGGAGACTATTTAGTATAACGTTTGTAGTCTTTACCCATTCTGCAACAAGACAAAGACTTATCCGATTGGGCATCCAAACATAATCTTTTGAGATTTCAAACCACTGGACACCTACTTTGGTATTGTTAGGGCTACTGTGTGTCCGCCAAAAGGCCTTTATCACCCCGTTTTACCGCACAGGGTCGGCGGTAAGCTGTTCTATCCCTTGTGTAAATTATGTGCAGAGTCTGAAACCCAGGTAACTGATTGTTCACATACTGATTCAGAAAGAGCTTTAACTGGTACCTGGGTTTCTATTGAGCTGGTTAAGGCTGTTGAGAAAGGTTATCGCATTGTGAAAATATTTGAATTTCACCAGGACATCAGATAATCTTTTTGCAGATTACATGAGAACATTCATGAAGCACAAGCAGGTAGCCAGCGGGTTCCCACCATCAGTGGTTGACCATGATGCTAAAGAACAGTATATCTGTGAATATCATGAAAAGGAGGGTGTGCAGTTTGACAAGGAAAACATTGTTGTTAACAGTGCTAGACCATCTTTGGCTAAATTGGAAATGAATAGTCTTTGGGGTAAGATGGATGAGCAGTCTAATCTTATGAACACAATGTTAATTACAAATCCGGAGGAGTTTAGCCACTACCTTTTTTCCAGTGAAATAAAAGTTGGTAATTTCTCACACACAGTTGTGATGGCGAGGCGAGGGTGGTGATGATGATCACATCCTTGCTAATGCGGACACAATTGCGAGAGATAAAAGAACATTCACATTGAAAAACCAAGTAGTGTCTAAGCGTTTCAGAGTTGTGTACAACAAGCATGTACTGCTCCCCAATTACAGCACAAGGCCTTACGGGTACTAAATCACATTCTAGGATGGATAGCGGTTTTGACCCACGACTTCAACACCCATTCAGCTGTGTCATTAGTGGCCCCAATAACTCGGGTAAAACATATTTTGTGAAGATGTTGTTGGATAATGCTGATGTTGTTTTCTCCAAAGAAATTCACAATATCGTCTGGGTTTATTCATGTTGGCAACCACTGTATGATGAAATGTTGAATGTAAGGGAGATTACTTTTATAGAAGGTCTACCAACATCGCTGTGTGATGACAATCTGCTACCGATTCAGAAAAACAACCTTTGATTATTGACGATTTAATGAAAAGTGCATCAGAGAGTTTGGAGATGGAGATTTCACACAATATTCACACCACCGTAACCTGAGTGCAATTTACCTTGTCCAAAACATGTTTGTTAAAGGCAAATCTAGTAGAACTATTAACTTGAACACAAACTACCTCATCTTGTTTAAAAACCCCCGTGACAATCAGCAGATTAGCATTTTAGGCAGACAGATATACCCCGGTCTTTCTCGGTTCTTCATGGAGCGTTTTAAATACGCAACACATCCACCTGTTGGTTATTTACTTATTGAGTTTAAAGCTTTAACACCAGAAGACTACCGTCTGAGAACGGGGTTGTTTTCAGGGGTTTGGCCTGTCGTGTATGTTCCTAAGAAAGTTTGATCATGTCTAAATGCATTTGTAGAAATGTACCACTTTTGAAGATGCTATTTAAATTAAGGCACCGGCGAGTCAACGAAAAGTTATTTTAGAATCAGCTTCCACCGACCTCATTCTATCACTCTGTGAAATAGCTCTTAATCTAAGGCGTGGAAATATACTCATAACAGAATCGCAGCTCCGAAAAGTAAAGACAAAAGGTCAAGTAGGACAAAAAGCCAACATTATATACATGTCTAGAAAGAACACTTCAGTCGCAAAGAGAAGAAAAACCATCAACCGATCTGGAGGTTTTCTACTACCGTTACTAAGCATTGCAGTTACCAGTCTAATTGCATCGAGATACGGTTAAACAACATGAATCATGCTCAGAAAATGTTTCTGGTACCACAACATCAGTTAGAAAAACTAAATCCTAAACGACTAGCGCCGATGTAAGACAATCTGTTGAAAATTATTTGGACTCATCGATTCGCAATATACTGTTGAAGCCTAATATGGATTTACATGAGAAAGCTAAAAGATACTCTGCCATTTTACAAAGATTTTTGACTGTTTTGAAACGGGGAGCTTGACACAAATACACTGACTTTGTGTCTACTTAATCTACCCGGGTCTGAGACTGGGGCTGATGTTGTAAACATGACTGAGACTAAGCAAACTGTTGACCGAAATGTTAACCTTGTTGATGAAATTTTGGATAATGTGCCTGCGAGGCGTAGGAAGAATGTTGAATATATTCTTAATAGAATGCACAGGTCTAAAGATTTGACCTCATGGACTTCAAATGGTGAATTCATTTTCAAAGGAGAGATAATCAAGGGTTCGCACCTGTAGGATCAGTTTAAAAGTGTGACAGCAACCAATAAAATTGCAGGCGCTAGAAGGCGTTGGGGTGGGGGGAGTTTTTAGAGGCCATAGTATGTCTCAACATGCCTTTTACAACTATTCCAAATGAGCTTGTAAGGCGTAAAATCTATTTGTATAAACAAACGTCTGGTGACATAATGGATCATTTAGCCACACCACCGGCACCTACTTCCAGTACCACTCCCCCCGCAACTGGTTATCAACCAACCAAAGCTTTCTTTGTATCCCCTACCACAGACCCCACAAAATGGCTTCCATTTTAATGTGTTTTTATTTTATGCTTTTTTTTTAATCATTTGCGATTCATTGTCAAAGTGTATGTTTTGCCTTGAATAATGGTTGTATGAAAAATGTAAACAGTGATGTGGTTTTACGATTGGTTTTATTTTTGAATAATAAAGCAGACATACACATGATTTACTTTTCTATTTCTTCAACAACCATGACACAAATTAAACAATTCACAGGACTGAGCATGTTGTATGTAATTAAACATTTGCTTATCACGCTTACTCTGGTACATCTTAGATACATACTTTGAGACTAGCACATAATTTTTTCGTAAATCATCAATATAACTCAGAACTCTTGTCATTAGATAAAGAACACACAATGTTGTCCACACGTGGTTGAAATTATGTCCTGGACTTGTTTTGAACTGTATTCCACATTCTCACGTGTTTGCAGAAAGGCACTGATTGACTTGGGAAAATACGTAAAATCTGGGGGGTTTCCAAAACTGTCATAAAACTTTCCAAAGCCATCATCTGCAATGTAAATAGCCAGCCAGTGAGAATCATCGTAGAGTTTCTGAGGCTGCATCTTATAGTCTAAAAGATTGTTTGACGGGTCTGAAGTGTAACTTTCAGTCACCTTTCCCACTATGAATGAAACCAGCTGATTCTGATCAGATTTTACTTCAATACAGATCTCATCAAACTGACTCTTACTAAGAGGTACGTAGTGTGGCTTGTCATACGTCACTGTGACAACTTTGTTCTTTTTCCCTGCAATATGTACAGTTCTCAACAGTGGGACATGACTGTTACCAACTCGTTGATAATCAATTATATCTGTGTAGATGTATAGGGTGCTAAACCCTGCCAGAATATCTGTGGGGAATGGGCCGTACCATGGGGCGTACCACCGATCGCCTGGTTTTAAGCTTAATATCTGTTCCAATTTTGCACTAGATTTCAAACTAAAATGGGGCTTGCCTTTTAGAAACATTCTATTTTTAAATTCATCCTACCCCGCCCATACACCATGTGGTTTTATATAAATGTTGATCTCTGCCACTAGTTTTCCTATGCCGTTGTAATAACCGGTGTTGAGTTCATATTTCCAAGTTTTGTCGTGTTTCGAGTCACGTAGTTCAAATGCGTTTTCACCCCATGTAAAAGTCTTCCACGTATGTGGGTATTGGAATTCTATCAAAGATACTTCCCAATCACCTTTCAAATCTATACTTCTCGCAAATTTTATGGTATAGCTCAAACTCAAATTGTTTGGATAGACATGTCTCAACAAGTTACTGGGCAGCGTTAGGTAGAAACTGCCGTCACCCATGCTGATTGCAGTCAATGTAAATGACGTGATCCTGCAAATCGTAGAGTTTTATCCAGTTTCTAGGTCAAGGACTTGTTCCGATGCTATCCAGCTGTTGAATTTTTCTGGCCAACCAAAGACTCATTTTCTTCCCTTTCTCATCCAGAACTGCTTCCACTTTAAAAGTTTATCCTTAGCAACGAATATTTTCAGTAATTCCTGTTCATAAAAAGTCCCAACTATCACATAACCATCGTAATCTTTTATTCTATATACAGGAGGTACCCGCAGAATGCATTCTGTTATTGTAAAATATTCATCTGTGTACCCTTTTTCATAGCCTTTGGTAAACGCCCCTCTCAACTTTGAGAGTCTCACACTATCCCCAACTCGGAACTAGTAACTTTGATTACCATTCATCATTGTTGTATTATACAGCTTCTTGAGAACTAGTGTAACATTTTCTTCACAAACGTCAGCAGGCTTCATCTTAAAAGACCGATGGTAGCTATGGTTGTAACCATGAACTAAATCTTGAATAACCTCAACATAGCGATGAGTGTTGGCAGCTGAGAGATACCTCCACATTCTTGATTTAATTGTCTTATTAAATCTCTCAACAATACTCGCTTTGACATTTCCTGTAGCAATATGTTTTATGTTGTACTTCTTCATTAACATTTCAAAATGTGAATTAAAAAACTCCCCCAAACTTCCCCTTGTCCGTTTGGACTTTTTGTGTTCTTCCTTCTTTTAATGTCAATGCTCGCTTTACCTCGATAGCGCATTTATTTCTCAGCACACGAATCCATGCATATTTGCTTAATACATCTATCCATGTTAACATTAATTTCATGTTATCGTTTTCCACACTATAAGCACTCATGTCAACCAAATCCAGCTGAAGTTGTGAATTGATATCATGAACAATAACAATTTCTTTGAAAATGTATAGCTACAGGCCTGTGTAGCGTGTATGTATCCTGGGCTAGTAGCCAGTCATTTGCCTCGCCATTTTTGAGGATCTCCCCGGTTTTCTCCAAGTACGCTCTTTTTAAACCCTCTCTACCCACATAAGGACCAGGGTTTGCTGGATCGTAGTAAATACTTTTCATAACCTGTTCAGACATTGTAGAGCATTCGGTCAATAATGAGAAGTAATACATGTTTAACATTGTTTTATTTGAGTTTTTGGAATTACACGTCATCCAAGAATTTCTGAAAAGTTACACATACATTCGGATTTCGGCTGATTAGAAAATCTGTAAACATTTTAGAAATACAATCTACATTCACAGCATCATTACTCAGCAGTCTGCAGTCGCAGTCACACACTAATCTGCTGACATTTTCCGGAAATAGCTCCAATCTAACAGAGTCATACTGCTTAATTCCTTCGGCGACTTTAAACAGTACATCTACCGTATTATGTGTGTCCTGTTTTGGACCCAAATAAAACACTTTCCGAAAGGTGTTCCATAAGCTGGCATTAAAACCCATTTGATCAGTCACACCAGCCTTAAACTCTTGGCCTTCGGGTAATTCATAAAATGCAACCTCCGGTATCTCAGGGTTGAAAATGTATCCACCGATCCACCCGTGGTCCAACTTCCACTCCCGTGCCAACATATCCCGGTGTAGTTGATGGATTCAGGTAAAACTCTGCATCGGTTTCTTCAGGGCTGGCATGTTGACTGCGTCTCTGCTGTCCAATTGTAATCTTACCGACTCACTGAGCAGCGGTTAAGCTGTTGGCTTTCAACAGTGTTTCACCCAAAAAGTTGATCGCAGCCCAATCCGCCATGGTTTGTAATGTGTAGGTAAGTTTACTCAGGCAAGACTGAATGACCATCACTGGGGTCTGAGTGGTTTACATACACAGACCACGCCAATCATCCCATAAAACATGAAGGGTTAACACCCACCGGTTGTAGGTCATCTGTTGTAGCACTTATCGGAACATAAAATGCCGGGGACTTTAGCATTGCTGAACCCTGGCGCCCTTTTGTTAAACATCAAACATCTTGCCGCGGATATAACGCCTATTTATTGCCTGGGAATTTAACATTCCGGAACCCTAAGACCCATTTGTTAAACATCAAACATATCGCACCTGTTATAACATTCCGCGGTGTTAATCAATCGTTGGAAAACATGAACACATCAATGCAATCATAGATTACAAAGTCACCGGACATGCATTCGTCATTCCGGAAGTCCCGCCCTAACACACGTCGTACAGGAAGTCCATACGTCACACCGGAAGTCCCACCCAGCAAACTGGATGTCCCGCCCACCTGTCAAATCAAACGGGAAGCCCTGCCCCCTAGGGTCATGAATCACCAAAGTGATAGAAATATACCCTACATAAACTACTGACAAGTCTAAAGTACCACAAGACATTTTTGTAAGGGACTCTAGGCTCAGACATAGTTTAGGATTGTTCTCTATTATCTGGAACATAGTTATCCTAGGTGAACTGAAAACCAAGACAAAACTAAGTCTGTACAATTTGCAGATGATGTTAGATATACAGTGAGTTAATTTTGGTTAATATTGTTATCTTTTCATTTAGCGATGTACAGTAATTGCAGTTAAATGTGCGTTCATGTGGGTGTAGTGTGTGTATGTGTGTGCATGCATGTTGATTTAGTTGCAAAGGCACCTGATAAACAGAGTCAAACTCTTTATAAGAAATGACCGTGCCATCCATGTGAGGCCAGATACAGCCGACTGTTACCACACCCCATCACGCCCACACAAACCATGATTAGCCAAGAAACTAGGTCATACAGTATGTCAACCCAATAAAGAGGGCTAGGACATGGGAGGTAGTGAGAGAATGAGGGGGCAGAGTAAAGGGTTGAGGAGAGAGACAAAGAGAGAGAGGGAGATGAGTTAAGGACAGAAGGAGCTGTAAGGATATACAGGGAAAGGAAGATAAACTAAGGAGACAAATAGAATGATAAAACATGAGACAGAGTGGAAGAGAAAAACACCTAATTAACAGGGGAGGAGAGTGTAAACGAGAGTCAGAAGGAAGGCGGTGGAAATAGACAACAAGGTAAATGGGAAACGACAAGAAGGTGGGATGAAAAGGAGAGGGAAATAGAGAAAATTTTTTGGGGCATTTAATGGGATGATTAGGATCCTAATGGAAATCACTTGACTACTACCAAAGGATTGCAGGACACACTTGCTATGCAAATGTCTGCTTTGTGTAGCAATGCAATAGACTGGTGTCTTGTCCTGATGTCAGTCTTGGACACAAATATCATGAATGAAGCACGTTCTTCAGGTTTACATAAACTTCATCAATTGAAACCAAACAAATCCAATCAAAAATGTTATGCCCAACAGCACTAGACAGAGAAAGCAAGCTAAGTCAATAGACTGAAATTGACACTTGACAGTTCTTCAGTTGAAATATTTTCTTCCTAAACACAATGCACAAAACTAAACAAAAATAAAAATATGGCGCAGCCCAACATGTGGGCTTGCACCAGGTTGAATGACAATTCACATTGTATAAAAGAGCAGGAGGCATTGGATTGTTTAGCAGATGCTTTCTTGTTCCTGTGTTTGCTGTGCTATTTTGGCTGCTTCCACAGCGGCCTTAATGAACAGGGCACATCGGACACACCCTGACTAGCCTCCTCCATTTTCACATCATCATGATGGCTTTGTGCCCTGACACAGAGCAATTTCATTCAGACAAACAGACAGAAGCACAAACTGTGCACAATCACACACTGCATACACAGGAATTCACTAAAGCTGGTGAACACAGACTGATGCAGACACACCAAACCCAGTGCCCTGCCAAATGCATGGTAATTCAAAAAGCACTATGACAGCATGCATAATTGAAGTGTCCCTATCCTAAAATAGCTGGCTGGGAGGAGGAGTCTACAAAGGACATGTGGGGGGTGAAAGAAAGATAAGAGAAGGCAATTAGATCAAGAGAGATGAAGACAATAAGAGGAAAATAGTGATGTTTGAGAATTTTAATGTTGAAGATAGGGACAGTATGGAGGCAGAGAAAAGGGGGGTTGGGGGCAAAGAAAGTGGGAGAGAAGGGTTGGCAATTTGTTGCGTTTTACACAAGTATTTTGTCAAACGCTGATATTTACGACCTATTCACCAAAATCAACGTACTTTAACATCCCCCCTCCAATCCTACGTCTGCTAGCTGAACAAACACTCAGAAGGGGGTCCCCTGAAAAAAATTCTGAAATACTTTGAAGTTCTTGAATAGGAAAGTTTTGTGAATTTGTGCAAGTAAGAAGCTTCACATATTTGGCAGCATGACAAGTCTTATTATTATAACTCAGTTGAATTTTAACGCGAAGGATGGCAATGTCACAGCACCAAGGTACAGAACCAATATAGACCCCACAAGCAGAGCACCCATGAATGGTGAATCGCTCCTATGATAGGTGATCTTCCCCCGGGCACAGGGGGAAAGGGCAATTTATAACCCCGTTTCCATAAAAGTAGGGAATCTGTGTAAAATGTAAATAAAAACAGAATGCAATGATGTGAAAATCATTTAAACCATTAAATTCAATAGAACATAGTACAAAGTCAACATATCAGATGTTGAAACTGAAACATTTTATTGTTTCTGGAAAAATATATGCCCACTTTGAATTTGATGCCAGCGACATGTTTTAAAAAAGTTGGGATTGAGGCAACAAAAGACTGGAAAAGTTGTGTAATGCTAAAAAACTGAACCTGGTGGAATATCACACAACCATTTAGGTCAACTATGTAGGTCAATATTCTACTGACAGATGACTGAGATATACATAGTTTGTCTGTGCTGCATAGCTGCATTTTCCCTGTGGCCAGGTAGCGTAGAGTTGTCACCACCTTGATATCCAATGTTATTGGGTTGTTTCTTAATACACTGCTGCATTGAAACTACACAGCAGTGTGTTGCATATGTCAAAGTACAAACTGTGGTCTGCAAATCGGTGTGGTCCATGTGCAGCAGAGGCAGCACCACAGACTGATGTACCCTCTATATAACATTAATCATTTAAAAAAGACCAACTCTGCCAGATACAGTATATTCATTGTTTTTTGGGATACAAATGTAGTTGGGGTCATTTAATTGTATTCTCAAGCAAATGTACAGTCTTTAAATTATACTCTTGGACTACTTGAAAATGTATATGTCCTGAAAGGTGCAGCCGCAGGGCCTCCAGTGGTCAAAATACATATGGGCAGGACCGTTGATGGCACCCTTTTACTGTAGTCAACTGAGTGTGACTTCAAAATTAATTAACCTATCCCTTCTGATGACATTTAACCAGTTTATCCATGCCTGCCTTTACTAAAAAAGATACATTCAAAATAGAGATTATCTCAAAGTCACTTCACAGGTGCATGTACAGCTCCGGAAAAAATTAAGAGACCACTGCACCTTTTTCTTTCCTTTCCAAAAAAGTAGAAAAGGAAAGTTTTGAGTGAAGAACAGAAGCGTTCAATTTGCAGTGGACTCTTAATTTTAACCCTTCTGTTCCTCACTCAAAACCTTCCTTATTGACTTTTTTGAAAGAAAAGAAAAAGGTGTAGTGGTCTCTTAATTTTTTTTTTTAGCTGTGTAGTGAGACATATACAGGGATGCAATCAATCAATCAAATTTATTTGTAAAGCCCTTTTTACATCAGCAGTTGTCACAAAGTGCTTTTACAAAACACCCTACCTTAAACCCCAAGGAGCAAACAACAGTAGTGTTGAATTTCAGTGGCTAGGAAAAACTCAGAAAGAAGGCCGAAATTTAGGAAGAAACCTAGAGAGGAAACAGGCTCAGAGGGGTGACCAGTCCTCTTCTGGCTGTGCCTGGTGAACATATTGAGAGTACAAATTGTAATAATTAATAAATGCATGTGGGCTGAGTCCGGGGGCGGGGGTCAGCAAAGTGGCAGCTGAAATTGTCAGGTATCGTCTTGATCTGCAACACAATCAGGAGGACTTTGGACAGGGACAGCAACCAGTCTTTCAAGCCTGGTACTCCAGAGGGGTGGGCCAAGACCTCATGTCCTCCTAAGTTTAAAACAGGGCAGGAAACTGGGAAAATTTAGAAAATGCATTCCTTAGATCTATAAGGATTTGTAGTGGAGAAGGAGAACTGACCCTACTACCCCAGCACAATAATATAGCAGCGTAAGACCTTGGGGCTGAGACAGGATTATAGCAGCGTAAGACCTTGGGGCTGAGACAAAAGCATGGATTCGTTTTTCTGCATCAGTTTTTGATAGAAAGTTTCTGATTTTTGCAATGTTATGAAGATGAAAATAAGCAACTCTTGAGATATATTTTATATGTTCATCAAAGGAGAGGTCATGGTCGAGGGTAACGCCGAGGTTTCTAACAGTCTTTTGGGATACGACCATGCAGCCGTCAAGGTTCATGGTGAGATCTGCCAACAAAGCTCTTTGTTTCTTAGGTCCTAAAACGAGCATTTCTGTTTTTCTTGAGTTTAAAAGCAAGAAGTTCTCTGTCATGCATTGTGTATCCAAGTCAGGTGTCGTGCGGGTGTTGTCGTCGTGTGCGAGGAAAGGAGCCAAACGCAGGGAGGTATGTAATATGTAGTTTCTTATTCAAAGAAGGTTGCAAATACCAAGGGAAAAAAAGGCGTACAAGCGCAAAATGAATCGTGCCAATGGCGCACTATATTCACAACACCAAAACATAGAACAATACCACACAAAGACGCCCAGAAACAAGGGAACTAATATAGGCAACCTAATGAGGGAATGGACACCAGGTGCGTGCAATAACAAGACATGACAGTGCCGTGGGAGGAGGAGCGGCGTGACTAGGAGGCCGGCGATGACGCACGCCAAATACCAAGCCGGGGGGAGGGCGTGCGTCTTCCACGGGCGTCCTCGTTACATCAGGACTGTGACTTGAACCTAAGTAACTACTGTGGAAGATGGAAAATGTTTGCAATTCATTATGAAAAAAGACTCAACAGTCATTCATATAACAGTTGATTATTTCAGTTTAATTTTGTGGATCCACGAGAGCAATCGTCAAAACTGAGACAGAGTACGAGTAGAGTAGTATCATAATTGTTCTGCTCATACATTATTGCTTTCACCTCTTTATACCCCTCTGTCAGCCCCCCAAAATATTATATCTTTTGCAATAAGATACATACAAAAACAAGTCGTCATACTAACAGGAAAACATGATAGGACCCTACACTGTCAGGGCAACCATTGTTCTAGGTCAGAGTTAACAGATCTCCTGATCTGAGCTACCCATAGTCTCTGTCCTGCAAAAATGGAAGAAACAGAGGAGACACAGGCCACTTCACCTTGGAGCCATCTGTAGCTGGGCCATAGATAGGCGCCAGGCCTCAAACCTTCGGTTGTGGACATAATCACGTCTAAGAACAGGACATGCTGACCTAGGTCTTCTCCTATCCGTGGTAACCATGAATAGTCTAAAGCAAATTCAGGGCTAGTCTAAAACAGTCCATTTGTGACAGAATTCAGGAAACTGGGCGTAAGTCACATGTCACTACTTTTCATGAGAGCCGTTGGTAAAAAAAAAAAAAAAAATCTGTTAAAAAAAAACAATTCTAATAACTTTTACAGACACACCAAGCTAGAACTAGCAAGCAAGCAAGTTAATTTATATAGCACAATTCATACATAGAAGCAATTCATTGTGCTTTACAATGAAAAGAAAAATATAAAAATGCAATAGAATTAAAACAGTCAGATTGTTACAATTCTCTAACCCGGCTGTCTCCAGGGGGACTGTACATAAACTTCGACACCAAGCTATCTCAATCCTCGCACTCCAGCACTTGGATGAACCAGTCTATCCCTTTGTGAGATAATCTTTGCATCGATGTCTTACTCGGCTCTCACCAGGGGGACATTAATGCCATGTCTGTACATGGATTTTATATTCAATCCAATGAATTACAGTTCCCATAACTGTTTACTGAACCACCCCGGTATCTCAATCCTTGCGCTCCAATGCTTGGATAAACTCGTCAGTCCTTTTGTCTGATAATACCCTACATCGATGTCTAAAGATCAGCACAAGAACTTGTATTATCAGTCATCGGCAGATTGTTACATTTACACAGGTTACAGGTTATTCCTCTGATAGCACCAGAACTTGCATTACAGAAAACCATTGGTAAAAAATTTCAGAATAGAAATAGAATAACAATGAAATAATAAAACATTAAATCAAAGAGAGAAAACTAAAATACATCATACTAATAAATCATCGAATAAGAAAATAGAAATATTCCATGAGGAAGCTATAAAAGCTGTAAGGGTAAAGTTTAAGCGCTTAGTCATAGGCACGTGAAAAGAGAAGTGGTCCCTGAAGCGTACGATCACACCAGTGTAATTAGAACGTATTGTTAGAACGCACTATTAGAACGTTTAGGTACGAGTGACGCAACAATCACTAGTCAGACCCATAGACTGTAAAAAAAAATATGGACGTAGTAACCTGTTTTGAAGCAACTTTTTGGCAGAGATAGCCGTCGCCATCTTGGCAGCGCGTCACTCAGCTAAACTCCCGTATAAACAAAAATGGGCATAGAGGTGGGGCGTGGGTGGAGCTGTGGTGCCTGGTTGCTGAAACAATGCCTACCTAGCGCATCATTACCAAGTTAGCAAAGGCTAAGAAGCTAGGCTAAATGCTACCAGTGTGCTACTCTGCGTTCCTAGCCGGCGGATGGTAGCCAGTCTCCGTAACGTTACCAGCTTACACTTGAGGTAAGTCAACCTGAAACTATACAATAAAACTTAAATGCTTAAAATGGTTTTCAGCGGTTTTTTAATATATAAATTTTGCAACAGGTCGAGACTGCAGATATTAGATTTTCATGGTAGCTATGTAGCCTCTATTTTGAATATAAATCTTGAGAAAGACACATTTGTTCCAAGCGTCTATGGTTACCTATGATGCCTCCACCACGTCTGCTACACAGTTAAACTGTAAGTACTAGTCTTGACTAATTGACGTTTGACAGCTAATATTTACATTGTCTTCAAAGCACAATTTTTTTTAAAAGACTGTCATCTATACTTTGAGGTGTTGCTCCCTTGTTCCAATTTCTCCCACAGATGAGACATGCTAGTGTTACATCTACTTCGTTTCAGCCCGTTAGGCTAATAGGTGTTCTTGTAGATTTGCACAGTTTAATAAAGAACCAATGAATCAGTGCAGTGTGTGCTCGGTGTTCATTCAGGTTATACAGTACATGCCTTGCAGCTGTTAAACAATCCAACTCAGTTTTTGTCCTCCCTGCCAGAATATTCTCTCTCTCAGAGTCCTTGGCTGGTAGATGCCTTAATAGCAGCAAGTAGTGATGGCCAAAAGAGGCTTCATTAGTGTTTTTTTAGCAGCAGGATATTATGCTGGCAGCACTCAGATTTTCTTTACCACAATAAAAGCCATCATTGAAATTTATAAGGCAATATAGTTAACAATCTAGTCTGTAAAAATCAATAGGCAAGAACAATATTGGAACAGACATTAAACAAAATGTATAGACTAGATTCTTAACTATATTGCCTTATGCCAATGATGGCATTTATTTTGAAAAAGAAAATCTGAGTTAGCGCTGCTAGCATAATATCCTGCTGCTAGAAGAACAGTAATGAAGCCTTGCATGGCCATCACTAGCAGCAAGGGTCCCCCTTATCACTTTGAGTTATGGTTTGGTCAAAACATCAGCTCAGGAATGTTGGAGAGTGTGAGTTATATGACCCAGAAAGAATGAGCCAGAAGACTGAGGTGTACACACTAGAATATAACTCACATTAACATATCAAAGCCCCTCTGAATGGTGATTATCCAACACTAGTATTGAAAAAAATATATATTTTTTATAGTTAACTTTTATTTGTCATTACCTGAAGCATTTATTAAACTCATTTATTTTCCTCCTGTAGTCACAGTGTGGATCATTGGTGACAGCTATGTCCGGCATGGTGCCCAGAGAGCTGCAGAGACCATGGGAAGCAACCTCACCCTGACGGACACCCGTGTCTGTTGGTTTGGCTGGGGTGGCCAGTGGTGAAAGGTCTTCTACCCTTCTTTTCCTACTACCTGTGAGCAACAGCAGCACCAGATGTCCTCATCATCCACTGTGGCAGCAACAACATGGGGGAGGTCAGCAGCGTCAAGCCTGTAAACATGATGGAGGACTTGCACCAGCTTCAACTCCAGCACCCTGGCATGAAAGTCATGTGACCCTTAAGAGAGATTTTTTGGGGGGAAAGGCTGTGACATTCAGACTAAGCAGGGACCGTTACACAACCTACATGAGAGAAAGATGACAAGGTTAAAAACACTGGTAGAAAGTATTCAGTATGGCCAGTCTTGGTAAAAAGCCACTCACGACGACAAGGTGCAGGCTAGGAGTGGGGACATAACACGGGACAAACATACAAGAAACTAAAAAAACCAAGGGTACAAGGCATGAAAGAAATACAGAACATACCAATACAACACTGTCAAACCTATACAGTGGGGCAAAAAAGTATTTAGTCAGCCACCAATTGTGCAAGTTCTCCCACTTAAAAAGATGAGAGAGGCCTGTAATTTTCATCATAGGTACACTTCAACTATAAGAGACAAAATAAGAAAAAAAAATCCAGAGAATCACATTGTAGGATTTTCAATGAATTTATTGGTAAATTCCTCGGTAAAATAAGTATTTGGTCACCTACAAACAAGCAAGATTTCTGGCTCTCACAGACTTGTAACTTCTTTAAGAGGCTCCTCTGTCCTCCACTCGTTACCTGTATTAATGGCACCTGTTTGAACTTGTTATCAGTATAAAAGACACCTGTCCACAACCTCAAACAGTCACACTCCAAACTCCACTATGGCCAAGACCAAAGAGCTGTCAAAGGACACCAGAAACAAAATTGTAGACCTGCACCAGGCTGGGAAGACT
>JACXGI010003608.1:0-53980 GCA_016801175.1 Esox masquinongy | reverse complement strand
AGCCGACAGACACCGCCCTACTATTTCTGCGACGTTGGCAGGGGGCCGCCCTAGCATTTCAGACAGGGCCCTCGTGAAACCTAGCCAACTGAACAGGGAATGTAGGGGGCCATATAAGGAGGAGCACAATAATATCGCTGGAGTTTGGGTTGGATCAGACATGTCACGTCTGTTGTGGTGCTACGGGCGTAGCGGGCTTGTCACACTTGTGTTTTATCCCATGTCAATTCCGCATCACAACTCTGCAGATGTTGGACGGACGTATAGCCTTATTTTGTTTCCGCTTTGCAATTGCGTCAAACCTCTTCCTGACCTTATCCACAACTCCACAGTTAGTGGCCCTCATGCCACGACACACACACACACACACACACACACACACAAACACACACACACACACACACGCCCCATCCCTTGCATTCGTCCTCGTCGACCAATCACATGCCTGTGCTGGTCTGATGTGTAGGACGATCCAAGGACGAGAAAACCCTATATATTGGTGACACTGTCACACGCCAGCTTCATCCGTGCTGTGTTTTTTTTTGCGTGGACCAAATCACCGACTTCATTCATCCAGCCGTTTTCTTTCCCCCCACTCCGGGCAAGTCGGCGTCGGTCAACCAATCTCCGGCTATTGTCCTGCACTGAAGGAGGACACGTTGGTACACGTTCCAGTCAGGAGGAAAAGACGGGCGATGCCGTGCTCCCAGCTACAGGTGCTGCTGGTGGCTCTGTCGGTGTCGCTGGCCGGGGTCAGCAGCGCTCCACACAGAGACGGGCGAAATGACATCCTCAGGGCAGACTCAACTAAGGGCAACGAGGTGAGTGTCCGACCGACGGTCGCGTGTCCGCAGAGGGGACAACCCACCCCGGACCCTCCTTGGAGGTGAAATAACACTGATTTAGGGCCGACGTCCATTCCAAACGGCAGCGCGTCAGCTGTCAATGATTTTGTTTGTCTAGATCCATCTACAGTTAAGATATCTAGGCACCGTGTGTGTTCGCCTCTGGAGGTGGTGACGAGGATAAGATCACAATGTGTCTTTTAACTGTTTACACCCGGCCAAAAATCTGGGCACGGTCCGAATGTGAACAAGAACAGCACAAGTGCACGTTAGAGCCAGGTGTAAATACGGGTACATTCTTCAAAGATATTCTGTAACATTCAAAATTAAAACGGACGCATTTTCAAGAGCTGGTCGGATTAAATGGACATACGTGTGCAGTATGATGACGTGGAATATCCCTAGAAACAAAGTTAAATTATTACTGAACTTTTTAGTTGGACAATGAAGGTGTTTTCTGTTGTTTTACTCTGTTCTTTATTCTGTACCCTACAGGACCTTTCTCGCATCCTCCTGCTGAAGATGATGTCCGACCTGATGACCACAGCCACGAGGCAGAACGAGGTACTACCCGACCTGGAGGAGGAGCTTGGCATCAGGGAGGAGGTGGCACGCCAGCTACCCCTTACTCATCGGGAACGCAAGGCAGGATGCCGGAACTTCTTCTGGAAGACCTTTACATCATGTTAGCGCGCTTCCTCACCAGCATGAACAGCTCTCTTCTTTGTCTTGGGTTACATGAGAAACCATTCAGAAGCTCTTGCAATATCCCACATGTAAATGATAGCTATATTGCACTGTTATTATCAATTAAAAGGCCTAGAATGCTATCGGTGCATACATGCCTGATCTTTTAAATGTCCAATAAATGTGTTTTAAAGTCTAAGCATAGTGACAGAGAATAAAATAAATTAAATTTAAAAGAAACATATTGCAATATTATTTGTGCACAAGACTGCTGTTATCAGCACCAGCACTGTGGCCTGTCCTTCCATCTTTAAAAATATCCACTACATTTCCGAAAAGCACAGCATATATCATCATAGCGTGACAATTTCTTTTCCACACTTATTTTAAAAAGTCGGTCCCTCTGTTGCAGTCATATAGGAACACAGCATTTTCAGAGCATTGAAATGTCTGAATCAACTCGCAATGTAGAATCGTGACAATTGCAATATATATGGGAACACAGGGTTCCAGTCTGACAATTTCCCGTCTTAAATTATAGAGCTTTATGATAGTTTGTCAAGTGCGTTTATGGCTGGAGTCTAAGACGGGTCCATCTAGGCAGACACACGGCGAAGTTTGCTGAAAAAAAGGGATGGTTTATTGTATCTATCATGCCTACTACATACGGCATTAGAGGAAATGCAAACGCACACACCCATTCACACATCTACTCAAACTGAACCAACCCCCTGCTCAGTACAAAAGCATTCTCGGCCTGTACACCACACAAGGACAGAACAATATTCGGCAGTACAAAAGCCCTTGAACCAAAGGATTACACGGGTCAACTTATCATCAACAGTTTTTGCTGGCCATCAAGACCAAACATTTGAAAGGTTAAGCTACAGGCTGCACAAAGGGGGAAAAAAGTGTGTAATAATTGGAAAAACATCTTTTGCATTGACATTTTCTCCTACTTCGGTATGATACTGTAGAACATAAAACATACATTTAACACAGTAAAAACAAAACAACAAGAACTCAATATAACAGGTAAACATGGACTTAGTAACAATGAGTACAACATGAAATAAATAAACAGAAGTGGAAATGCAACTCACAGGGCTCAACACAGAACTTCATATCATTGTGCTCAGATTTCTCAAAGGAACAAGTACTGTAACAAAACACTATTCTACTCTGGAAAAACAAAACAATGCAAGTGGTAGTTCAGGAACTTATAGTAAGAAGCAGTGCTCAACTTAGATTGAAATATGGACTGGTATTTTGGGTGTTCATAATGTTTGTATTAGCTACAGAGCTCAACAATGCCTTTGAGCTCGTATTCATTAAGCACAGGAACTCAGGCTCCTGTCCATGACAATCACTAGTTGGAGAGCTCAAAGCATTCAAGACAATATGAGCAGTATTTACTTTACAAAAACAAAGACAGTGGGGCAGAGAAACACAATTACATAAAAACAATAAGTGGATAACATTTGTCTCAGAGTGTCTGATTCATGGCGGATAATGGTCTAAGGATGAGGACTAGCAATACACATCAAACTCCTGGCTTCAAACCAAACCTATAAAGTACACAAGAGGACCTTTCTTACTAAGACACTGGCAGGCAGTAGACTTCATTGCACCTTCTTCATCTTCCTAGTAACAGTCAAGTATCAATCCAAACAACATTTAAAAAAGAAAAAAAAAGAAAAAAAAAAAGAAAAAAGATTCTAATACATTGTAAGCGCATTCAAAGTTTGTAATTAGGGTTTGAAGTTTTGGCTGCTATATAAGTAACGTTCTTTGTATTGCAGTACCAATTATCACTGTAGAAATCGCTTTCGTATAGAACATTGATCTTATGTTCTGACAGGAGAAACAGCGTGCCGAGCTATCATCACAATTTAACAAGGGCTGCTATAAAAACATCCAACGGGAAAGCATTTGGCTTCAGCGATCTTTGTCTCACTAGCCTAAATGTATTAACACCCAAGGAGATGGCAGCATTTGGCTTCAGTGGTCTTATTCTCACTGTTCCTGTCTTTGTACAGTGTTCTCTCTCAAACCAATATTCAATCCACTGCACCGCCAGCTACAGCTACTGGCTCTCTAATGAAAGACATCCAAACACATCCATGCCATAACCAAACGTTCTGCAATATACACCGTCACAGACACCATATTGTGCACCCGTTTCTGGAAGCTTAACACTATTATTTAGCATACATAAGAAAATCTAGATGTCCCATTATTAAACTGGTCTGTTAAAATACAGCCAGAAAGATATGGCGTTCCTCATCATCATTCTCCTCCTCAATTCTTATAATAACCTATCTTTCCTACTTAACATCAGCAATATCCAATCATTGTTTCATTGGAGGGCTCCTTCCATGTCTCTTTTGTGGGTAGTTCAGCCCCTGCTGCCCGCAGGTCAGAGGCTCCTACAGCTCAGAGAAAGACTACAGTGGTGAAGATACAACGGAAAGCATAGCGTTAAACAGGAGAAGACAGTGGTGATGATATAATGAAAAGCATAGCGTTAAACAGGAGGAGACAGTGGTGATGATATCATGGAAATCATAGTGTTAAACAGAAGGAGATGGTAATAATGATATAATGGAAATCATAGTGTTAAACAGAAGATAGTGGGGATGATACAATGGAAAGCAGAGCGTTAAACAGGAAATAAGAATGAATACATAATGAATAGAACATTCTGCAAGTACCCAGGTAAAATTCAAATGAAATACGGACACGTTGGATAGTTTGAGGTTGTAGAAATAACAGGCCAACTAAAACAGACTCCACAGTTTGGGGCATTTGAAGAATGGATAAACGTGAAAGGGAATAACGTTGCACAAAGATACTGATCAAGTCAGTCGAAAATATCCCGCAATTGTGGTTAAAGTTAGGAATTTGAGATGGGGTAGAACTGATCCCAGATCAGTTCTTCAGGTCAACTTAATGAAGGTGGGGGCATGGGTCAAACGTCAGGCACCACTAGCAGTCAGTGGAGATTTTGGCAGAGAGGTCCTGAATGCGCCGAGCGCTGCAGCCCTTACAGAGGATGTGACCGTCCAGGGGGTAACAGCCTCGTCCCTCGCCCTCGGACGACAGGAGCAGACCGCACTCCTGGGGGGGATGGAGAAAACACGCAAATGGGGTCAATCCAGCAACACTGATTGGGCATCGTCTATCTGACCAGAAACTCTCGCAAACCATAATCGCTACCGAATTGGAACCGTCTAATCAACAGACACACTCGCACACCCCGACCGCTCACCTCACACACGTAACAGTTGACGTGGAAGCTGCGATCTAATGCCACTATCCTGACCGTCTCCTCCTGGCCGGGCTCCGGCATGATGGCCTGGCCACAAACTGAGCAGCGGGGGGCAAACTTCCTACGTGGGACAGGAAGCAGGAAGTAACAGTCACAACGCTACCATTAGAGCTTGGATAGAGGGAAGGAAAATCTAAATCAGAACGTTACAATCTGCCGGAACAAGCTCATTACGGAAACTAAACAACAACGTTAGCAGTGAAAGCTCAAAGTCGGAATGACCAGTGGCGGACTTGGGCTGTTGTTCCCGCTCACTGCAGGTGTGATGCACAGCCAGTGTCTGGCCCGGCGTGTTTCCCGCTGGCGGTTCTGACCTGTGGAAGTCATCTATGCAGTGGATCTGGGAGGTCGCGTCCACAGTGAAGGGCACGCCGTCCAGGCAGCAGTCACACACCACACAGGTGAAGCAGCGCGGGTGGTAGGCCTTGCCCATAGCACGCAGGATACGGTCCAGAATGGGCTTGGAGCACTTGGAGCAACGCTCGAGGGTACTCTGGAACAGAGGGAGGGTGGAGAAGGAGAGGAAAAGGGAAAGACGGAGAGAAAATCCGATGAAATCCGGGAGTACCGCTATAAGGAGGGTAGACGTGAACAGATAGTCGGAGGGGACAGACAATGAGCGATTCTTACGATGTAACAGCTCTCGCAGTAGCTCTTCTTGTCCAGGGCATAGAAGGGTTGCCCACGGAGACGGGCGTGGCAGGTGATGCAGGTGAAGCACTCCACGTGGAACACCTGCTCCATGGCGATACAGCCGCTGCCGTCGCCGAGGACGTTGTCACCGCAGCGGGCACAACGACCTGATGGAAAGATCAGAAGAAGGGAGGAGAGGTTTTATCAGAAGAAACAATGTTGAATTGAAATCAACAGTCCAATCAACATCAGCAACATTATTTATATTGACGAGAAAGAGAGAGACGTACCGAAGTATTCCTCTGTAGGGGGATGATTCATGTCATATACCAACTTCTTGGTGAGCCGGTCCAGCTCTTCCTCTTGCCTTGGACCTGCTGACCCCTGCTGGACAGCTGTATTTAAGCTTCAGGAGCATCTAACAGAATTCACCTTCCCCTTCAAAAATAGTCCAGATAGAAAGGATTACAAAAGTGGTCCCACCTACTGTGGTCGACTCAGACACTTACCTTACTGGGCTGATAAGCAGAGTTTGGGGCCAATCCTGACCCAGACTGGTGAATCTCTTGGCCTCTTTTGGGCGTGGGGCCCTGACTGACTCTCCCTCCAGACCCTGTGGCACCTCCCTTGTAACCCACCTCGGAGTGCATCTCCTGGGCTTGGGACGTGTGATGTGGAGGGTACCAGCACTGGGGGTCCACCTGGTTCTGGGGCAGGGGTCGTGAGGCATGCTGGCGTGGAGGGGGAGGAGTGTAGGCCTGCTCGGCTTGCCGACCAGTCTGGGAGTAGGTGACCGGCTGGGCTGTTTTGACCTGGACGCTGAACCTCGGGCCGGTAGGGGTGGAGGCAGTGGTGTATGAAGCAGGGACAGGCTGGGGGTAGGGTTTGGAGACCTGGGCATAGGTGGTGTCTGGCTGGGGGTAGGCTTTGGAGACCTGGGCGTAGTTGCTGTTTGGTGGTGGGTAGGCTTTGGAGACCTGGGCGTAGTTACTGTTTGGTGGTGGGTAGGCTTTGGAGACCTGCGCGTAGGTGCTGTCCGGCGGTGGGTAGGCTTTGGAGACCTGGGCGTAGGTGCTGTCCGGCGGTGGGTAGGCTTTGGAGACCTGGGCGTAGGTGCTGTCCGGCGGTGGGTAGGCTTTGGAGACCTGGGCGTAGGTGCTTTCCGGCGGTGGGTAGGCTTTGGAGACTTGGGCGTAGGTGCTGTCCGGCTGCGGAGAGTACAGGGGTCCCTGGTAGGCATCGCTGGGGTATCGAGGTGCTGAATGGTACTGGGACTGGGGGTGAGGGGGGTAACCCAAGAAAGGCCGGCCCTGAGAGGCTGCTCCGGCCTGGGCTGGGGGTCGGTTGCGGTCCCCTGAGATGGGCTGGTTGTAAGGCACATTGTCATACAGCTGCGAAGAAACAGATGAGAATGTTTTTCTTTAAATGCGCTAAAAGTGTAACTAACAACAACCCAGGTCGATATACCTAGAGGTCTCATTCATATCCGGCTAATTGTATAGATTCTATGTTTCTGAGGTATCCTTCATGCCTCACAGCTCCACGGTGTTAGTCAGGTGAGCTACCTGCGCGCAGTTCTCTGGCTGGCTGTCCAGATCAGCCAACATGGTGGTGAGAGAGTCGATCTCTGCATCGATATTGGAGTGATGCCCACCCAGATTCTCTGGAGGTCCACGATGCTGAGAAACGCAGAGCAGCACATTGAAAAGATGACTCTCTTCGTTACATCACAACGAGTGCAGGTAAAAAGTTGAAAACATTCCAAATTGCTGCCCAGAAACCACACAGAAAACAATCGTAAAATGGAGCAATACTCAGTGTGGATGCCAGGCTAAAGCAGCGGCTATGTTTCAAGTACCATCAGCTCATAGCTGTCCATATGAGCGTTCCAGGGGCGCTCTTCTTTGGAGCCGTGCGGAGGGGGCGGTTGGTAATAGTGGTCATTAGGTTTCTGATGGAACCCTGGGTCCTCTTGGTGCTGAATGGGCCCACCTGTTGAAGACATTGGAAACGGTACACTTTACGTTTTTCACAACACACTAAACAGCCATAAGGGTACACATACTACATAGTAGTCGAGCCAGCAACCAGTCCAAGTCTAATCCCTATTATCGAGTCAAGAGTTCATGTCAGAGTCACTGACGCTGAAATCACAAGACCCTTGGATGTACTACTAAAGCTGTGGTCTGACAGTTTGTTTAATCTGAATTCTGTTTCACTTAAGTCTATGACTGTGTTGGATGTGTGTATATGTATGCGTATGTATATTTCTTACCCGTGGGTCCAGTAGCAATGAACCTAGTGGCCATTACTCCCCCTCCCCCGTTCTGCTCATAGACCCCATATTTGGACCTGTGGTCTGAAGGAACATTCTTGGGTGACGGTCTGTAAATGGCTGGTCCAGAATGAGACATCGGGGTGACGGCTCTCTCTGGGCTACCCAGAGTTCTTGGAGGCAACCAAGTAGGACCGGACATGTCAGGTTTCTAAAATGATAAAGGTCAAATGTGAACAGTTTCTCACAAAAAAAAAAACCACATAAAAAAACCTGTGGGTATTAATAAGGTTCTCAAAAAATAAAGCAGGTGCAAGGTTCCACTTTTACAAGAATAGTTTATGACACTATCACACCACCAAAGTTGCTGTGTATACATTTATGTTACATGTAACCCCTGGTAACCCAGAGATGCATCAATCTGGGCTTCCTATGGCAACTTGCACGCTGGTTAAACAATAGGCTTATAGTTGAGAAGCAGGATGATAGAGACATTCTCAACCACAAGGGGAATTCCGGGAGACAGAAAGACCAGTTCCACAGCGCAAGCCAACACACACACACACACACACACACACACACACACACACACACACACACACACACACACACACACACACACACACACACACACACACACACACTAAAAAACAAACACACCCACGCCCAAATCCCAGGTGCATGATGGTTTGTTCCACTACTACCCATTGCTTCGTATCAACTACAATAGTTATTGTCTCTAATGTTTACACTCAACTCTAAATGATCCCAAATGAAATTTGACAAAAAAAGAGGAAATGTTGTGTAATGATATGAGTCTGTTTAAGCACCTGGACCTGGTTCATAACAATAACACACAATAGTGTAGTAAAAAAAAACCTCAAACCTATAGGATATACAGCTGAAACAATGGGAGTGTTTTTAAGCCTACCGTCTGATTATTAAGAAGATATTCTTTACAAAACGCTGATTATGGCAGACCCTTTTGCGACGAACATTACCCGTTTTCATTGAAGCAAATATTCTAAGCGCATCGCATACAATGTTTACTCTAAATCAGTGACCAGAGTCAGTCCACTAATACCATAGAGTCGTTGTCCCTCCTTCCACCAACCTGATTTAAACCTTCTAAATCCGGCTGAGCACACACTCAAATCCGAGGATTGGTGGGCCGGAAAATGTATCACATCGGGTTTATCATTTTGTGATTAAAAGCAATTTGTTTAAGTCTTACGGTGGAATGCAAGACCACTAGCCACACTCAGACAAAAGCTACCCGACAAGATATCAGTTGCCAAATTCGTTATAACAGCCGTACTGGTGATTAGAGCGAACTGTCAAACATGATTTGAATGGGATAGCTACAGTTGATACATTGTTGCAGCAATGGCAACGTTACATTATTGCAATTCGAACATACCAAACTAAACTTAAGCAACGCAAACTACTACTGTGACTAAAACGAACTATACGAAGAATATAGGAAAGAATAAGGTTTCCTACCTTACAATCCCGAAGCGTTCTGTGTCATCTTCATACTAATCTAAAAACGAAAAACATTTCACAGTGAAGCGACAATAAGGCTATTTGGGTCAATAGCCAGATGACATAGCCTACAAGCATGCAATGCTTGCACCGCACCTTTATAAACGATAAAACTATAACGTTGATAGGTTACGTTGCGAAAAAGACCGGTTCCACTAGGCAAACTACAGGCTATGTCAATCTTTTTCAGTTTGAATAAATAAATAAATAAACGTTTCCTACAGTCAGTGTTGTCTATGGTAGCAAACGGGCAGTTAAACATTCAGATAATGAAGGGCAAATTACAGCAATCAACGTAATCATATGTTTGTTTACTTGTTTGTTTAGAGATAGCGTTTGGTCGGCTACAGCGACTCGACTTGGCTACATTAATAGCTTATTATAGGCTACTCCGCAGAGAGCCTACTTGTTGAACACAAACATGCGAAATTAAACAATTTAAAGTGTTGTTTATTATTTGGGTTTTTTCTGAGAGGCTATAATAAAAACAGCTCTTAAAATTACTTTCTTTTGGTCTAGGGTGGGTAACCTACTTTCTCATGGATCCTACGTTTGTCACAGGCCTTCAACCGCGCTCGTCATCATGGCATTCCAAATAAAATGTGTGACGTAACCTAACTAGTGCCCAGGCTTGAACTTCGTGGGGGACCCGGGGTCCTGTATTATCAAACGCACGAAAATAGTATATATATATATTTTATTTTTTTTTACCAGAGAGTGTCCTTTACTGGCTCCCTGGTAGGTATGTCGACGTGAATTATGCGGTATTAAAACAACAAATTATGTGAGCTGTTAGATAAATATAGGCATGTCGCCTAATTTAAAGTAGTTATGTGTTGGCACTGGATTAAGAGGGGTTTCCGAATAGAAAACTTATTGTGACGGGCAACCCGATTGGGATTGCTTGACATGTTTGGATGGCGAATAGCGAATTAAGTAATAGCTAGTTAGCTAAAACGCTGATACGAGTCAGCTAAATTAGACCACTGTCTGTTGACCACTGATTTGCTGCAGGTTAATGTTGAGGCATAAAAGTTGGTAGTTAGGACACCGAAAATACCTGGCTGACTAACTTTTATGTTGTTGCATTTAACAGTTATTTTTAAGTCTTTTTGCAGATGCTCTTAGCCAGGAGGACTTACAGTGGGCCTAGTGGATATATACATTTTCCTAAATTAGTTTTCGGTACTACTTTATAATTGTTACATATAAGTTTGCATTTACTGCTAGTAGTTAGCCTACTTAAATAAACTGTCAAATGGTGTTAGTGAGAATTAGTTCTCAACTGATTTTTCTTGTTAAATAACGCAGAAATAAAAAAAACAATATAACAAGTAATCAGTAATATGTATATATGTTTTTTTCTTATTTTAATTACAATATGCATCCCATACTTTACATCTGTCTAATTCATCATGGCTACCCAAAAGTAGTTACCTCTGTCGATGAGAGATTAGTGTCCCATGAAAGAGGACAAGGTTCCATTTTACATTAAAAAAACATCAGTGGTACATTTAAAGGAATATCAGTGTTATGTAATATTTTAATCTGCAGTTTTTCCCAATGGCTTGGGTTGATAACACCATTTCCACCTTTGCCCACATTCCTAATTTAAAGACCTGAATCGGAAACCTATCTCCCACCCCTCTCTCTGGCCCCGCCTAGAAGCATGCTAGATGACCTGGCTATTTCCCTAGACATTGCTTCAAAGGAAATTCTTTTTCAATATGTTTTACTTTATTGTTTTTCATTGCACTAGTTTTTTCCCCCCTTCCAATTCCTTCCCCCTGCCACTATCCAAGGGGACAAAAAGTTAGACCTGTCCCCCCTACCCACCTCCTCCATCCTCCCCCTCTGTCCGGATAGTGCTTCCAAGTTGACCGTATATGTTCAGACTGCTCGTCCAGCCCAGGAAGACACAGGTCATGTGAACGGGTGTTTTTGTTTCAGGCGCTTGCTGTCAACACGTTTCAATGAGCTATTGTATAAGACTGTCTGAGCTTAAGTGTTGGCACTCGCCTTTGAGGTATACAGCACATTAGGTATTTCCCCGTGCAACACAGTGACAGCCCAAAAAAGGATGGGGGTAACTCCGGAATTGCATTTTTTTGTGATGTCAAAAAAAATGTATATAATAAAAGTTAGAGAATAATTAATTGTCAAAGGCATCATGAAAAATAGGCATCATTAAAACTTTAAATTGCACTTTTAATTCGGTGTCCATTTTTTAAAATGTTTCTTGACCTTTGCCTTCGATTGTAACCATGTTACTGTGCGGAGTTGATGTTTCACCCAACATGTTTCCAGTTCTGTATGAGTTATGAGAAATAACCATAGCACATTGCAGTAACCACAACACTGCAAGGGAAAGTTTGGTGAAACCCCTATCACTTACATGAGCATGGTAGTGGTCTGTGAAAGATTGGGTGAAACAGGGGAAGTCGCTATTAGCTTAGCACAGCCATGCCAGTGGGACCAACTGAATGGCTTCCGCCTATTGGCGAGCCTGTTTAGTAATGTTCTCACTTTTCCTCAACCGCCCCCCTCTTCCGTTTCTCTCACAATGCCTGGAAGTAGCCTAGACCCAGGCCTTCTCTGTTTTCATAGATATTGTTTTTCCTTTTTTTATGTAGGACACAATTGATCCGCACTCCATCAAAACAAATAAAAGCCCAAGGACACGCACACACTCAACACCCCTCACAAAACGCTCTGCTTCCGACTGGCGTTTACACCCAGGGTTAATACGCAAATATGCCTATGTTGGTTCATATGTCATTGTCCGAAGTATATTTCAGCCTCTACAAAATGATTTTATTGTATGAATTGACATACATTGATTAGTGTTTATCTAAAGTGTTTGCTCTTTTTGAATGCGAGTTGGTTTCAATGAAATATGGAGGATTTCTTGTTTTAAGATAACTTAAATGGCCTAATTCAGCTTTACAGTGATTCAATATTGATATTCAGGGAGCGTAATTTGTATTATCATGATAGATTCAAAGCCTGTTTCCTTGGTGTAAATCCTACCCTCTCTCAGTCTGCTTATGTGACCATTAAACGATAAAAAGAAAAACGCATCAAACCAAAACATAAATCTCACATTTGTCTCTTACATCATCCATGTGGGAAGCAGCTCATTCGCTTCCTTTAGGCTTTAACTGACCAACAGATACCTTGAAGCTTGTTCAAGATCAACCAGTTCTGTCAGAGCACTTTGATCTGAAGGAAATGCGAGTCCATGGTGCGTGGAGCTCATCTGATAAGTGTGTGTGCTGTAATGTGAATCTCTTTGAGAACCAAAGATGTGCTCAAGATGAGGAAACCTTTCCACTTGTTTTGTAGTAATTGGTGACCTTTGAAAAATCCGCCTCCCATCCACCCACCCCTTGCCTCCCCTCCCTTGTTTTCTGTCCCTACTGTTGTCTCCTGCTTGGCGTGTTACGGACGGATGTCCTGCACTGGTGTTTTTCATGCCCGTCTTGGTGCGCCTCACAGGATACATTCAGAGATGGTGTGTGCGCGTGTGTGTTTGGCTGTTCCTGCACATCTGTCCTCTGCCTATTTACCAGTCGTGGAGATTGTTGTTTTTCAAACCAGTGAGAGGGTTTCTCCCATCACTCCACATCGCGCCCCTGTCGCTCCCCCTCCCTGATTCTCCCGTTTCCTTCCCTAAATGCCCATAACACATTGGCCCTTCCTCTAAGGCAGCAGACCAGAAGCTTCCGGAAGCCTTTAAGGAGCGCTCATAACTCCATAATGGCACATTCACTTGGATCTGTCAGCTCAAAATTAAAAGATAACATTCATGTTAACACCTGTATACTCATCTACTTTTTTGTGAAATGTCCTTTGGCGTCCGTACGTGTGTGTGGGTAATACAAATATTATGTGAATAAATAACTTTATTTTCACAAAAACACCCTTTTTAATTCTGCAAGGCTAAACGCTATACATGTCTATGTACTGTAGACAAACGGTATGCTATGTCTATTTAAAGAAAAACAAGTAGCTGAAGAATACTACAGTACTATTGGATACTACCGTAAAGATAATTAATATAATCTAATATATTTGTACATATCTAATATAGCTATAGGCTATGTATATGACAATGTCCAAACTGTCCAGCCTGATGTTAGTGGAAGTGCTATTTCCGTATACCATGCCAGATTTCAAGAATTATCCTTCATCTGACATCTAAAGCGTGTACGTTCCATGGGTCATATTCTGAGTGTGGAATACAGCGTGTTTATTTAACAATTAGGTCTTCTTTATTGTTCCTCTCAGACAGTTTCCTCTGTCCTGAAGAGGGGTCCAGAAAGAGGAAAGCGTTGGTGGGGGAAGACGGTGTTCTGTAACCCTGAGGTTAAACTCCTGGATAGTTTCTCCATCAACAGCAGCATCATCTCTTTTCCCTAAGGATCCTATATTGTTTTTTCCATACACACACACCACTCTTGTCATTATTTAGTTTGCAGAGACTCTGGGGTTACAAAAACTAACAGCCCACTAAAAATATCTTGCTGGCCAGGCTGGAGCGCTGGGTCTGGGCTAGGGCCTTTTCCTGCAGGCAGTACAGCTTCCAGGGTACGCGTGGGCTGTTGAGGAAAGAGGAAGTGAGTGGCCCTGGTCTGCATGGGGCTTCCTGCGCGACATTATAAAGACTCCTCTCCCTTCAGCTACCCTGGTCAGTGTTGCTCGGACAACCAGAGGGAGGGTTCTAGCTTGACCTAGCTGTATTGAGGAACCTGATACTAAAACTGAGGGGTGTGAGGTCAGCACTGTGCACGGTGGTTCTCGTCCCTGCTGGTCGGGGTGAGTGATTACCTGGACGTTTTGTAGAGGTTGTTTAAGGGTTCGATAGTGTTTGAGCATGGGTATAGGGATGTTCTTTCTTGTATCATCTTGTGCTTTTTTTCCCCTTATTTAATCTGTAAGTGACATACTTTTTCCTAAAATATGACAGATATGTAATTTTAGAAATTGCGATGACTTGACATTTCTAATGTGATTTTCTGCTTCTCTTTCACACCCTTAAGTAATGAGTTTGTTCATGCATGGCTCATCAAGTATACAAGTAACATGTTTTATCCTGTTGCATTGTGTTTCAGTATTGTCTGGTTTTGCGTCTTGCAGGTACGAGTAGGGAGCTGGTCTCCCCTAACAGAGGCGTCCAGGAGACTGCCCCCCGTTTCTTCTTTAGTGGGTGTCTTTCTCAACAAGGTAGGTTAATCCGCGTGAGCAGCATTTTCATGAGGATAAAAAAGGTCCCTGAAATACACAGCGCCACTGCAATTGACTACAATAAATTATATTCACAAAAAAATGTCCCCTTCTCCTAAACAATAGATGAGCAAGATCCAGGTGGTGGAGGGATTCCGGGTTGGAGGAAGGCGTGATGTGGTGGCAGCTGCGGAGGGATACGTGAAGGAGTTCACGCGCCACTCCAACGATGTCCTGCTGAATCTGAACGAACTGAGGCACCGGAACATTCTGACTGATGCCACCCTCGTGGTGGGCCCCTGCCGAATGCATGCGCATTGTGCTGTGCTCATTGCCTGCAGGTCAGCTCCCAAGTTTTATGTGCATTTTCGTTTGACTTTTATCGATGTTGTTCTTCAACACCTTGGATTAAATTGCACATTCCCCCACTTTCTCTAACTCCCCCCTCTCTGTCTGTCTCTGTTAGCGGGTTCTTTTACTCGCTGTACTCCGGTCGCGTGTCCTTCCCTGGGCAGGGAGCTGCAGGAGACAAAGCCCTGGCCGTATCGCTGCCTGACTCTCTGGACCCCTCCAGCGTCTCCCTGCTCCTGGACTTCATGTACACCTCCCGGCTGCCCCTCACGCCAAGCACCGTCCATGGGGTGCTGTCTGTCGCCACCTACCTGCAGATGGACCACGTGGCTGACACCTGTAGAGCTTTCATGATACACAGGTAAGCCCCGTTTCATATAGGCTATGGCTAATTCCCCGTTCTCAAATCCTAGCAGAGTATACAGAATTCAAAACAGCACAGAGGACTGCTTTAAAAACAACACTGTATACCACTTTAGTTGGATTGTGATTCACAATTCAACGTAGCGTCGTTTTTGTCTTACAGCAGCGTAGTTTTGGAAAGTTATTATTTGGTCCTGTTAGGTAGAAAACCTTAACCACGAGGAGATCTTGTGTGCTGTTACAGGATGAACTAAAATCACCTATTGGAATTTACTGAAAGAACATGTCTCCCGGAGACTTGGGGGTATAGCTTTAAAAAGCAGTTATTCATATTCCTTTGAACCTGGTGTTTCCTGACAGTACAGTCTGTTTACCTCCCGTAGTGAGCGGATGAGAGGGACGCCCCCTCAAATGGAGCTGGACTCCACGGTGTCTGCAGTGTCTGTAGCACCCTCAGGGGGACTTCCTCCCAATCCCCCTGTCAATGCAAGACCCCGCCCGTCTGTCCTGGCCCTCTCTGCCCCCTTCCAGTCCACAGAGGAGGCTGAGGGCCAAGTTTACTGTGACGTGGCCAGGTGAGTGTGTGTGTGTGTGTGTGTGTGTGTGTGTGTGTGTGTGTGTGTGTGTGTGTGTGTGTGTGTGTGTGCGCGTGCGTGCGTTTGGTGTAGGCGCCACTGTCTTTGTTCTGTACATGACTGGTTTTGTTTTTCTCACAGAGTCCCTGGTGACATCCGTGCCTCTCCGCAGCCAGGGACTTTCCTGACTCGCGAACCCAGGTCAGAGGAACTAAAGTTGGAGCCTGAATCATCCATTTCCACCCCATCTCCGGACACCCCGTCCCGCTCCGGCTGCCAGCCCAATTCTCCGGCTGAGTCCAACACCTGTAATCTGGATGAACCCAAGCGTAATCCTGACCCAAAGGCATGCAACTGGAAGAAATACAAATACATCGTCCTCAACCCCCTCTGCGCCGGAACCACAGTGAAGGAGGAGGACTCTGATGAGGGCCAGCAGCACACCCCCAACTCTGATAGGACGAAGGTGACATTAAAACCTCCTGTGGAGGTGTGGCCAGGGCATGGATCCAGCCAGAATGACAGGTGTGTTGTCAGAATGATTTATTTCTGGTTTAAAAAAAAAAAAATCTAAACCCAAATCATATTGACGTGCCACAAGAATTTCATTGTTCAGAATGACGCTGTGTTATTCGGTGCGCTTGATAAATAACAAGACTTTGGGTTTGACAAAGTTTTCTAAGGAAGTCTTTCTTGGAACTTTGTCCGAGGACACAGTTTTACTTGGTGGTTAGTGTTGACAACGTGACCATGTCCTTTCATCCAGGCGGAGGCAAGCCTCCAGCTATGATGTCCCTGGTCAGACCCCTAATCTAGTACCCCAGCCAGGCCTTCCAGCCCACCCTGCTGACCATCCCATGGAACCACCAACCTACAAGGAAGGAACAGGTAAGCTCCAGCCCTTCGAGCTCGCTTATTCGCAGCACAGACAAATTCCTCCAGCAAAAAGAATCAGGGGTCATACTTTGTGTACACTGTTCATATGTTCATGAATATATACTAATTCATTAGGAATTTACATATGAGATATACCTATTGACATGTGCTGTTTATCTTTCTTTCCATCTCAGTGTCGCCCAGCTATTTCGCACCCCGCCCATCGGAGCCAGAGGCCGAACATCAGTGTCGACACCCAATCAAGCGTGAGAACTACGCAGGGACATTTAGTTACCCTTGCAACCTGAGCGGGATAAAGACTGTTTGCACAGGTGCGGCAGTTGACCAATCACATCTGACGATGAGGTCATTAAACACGCCTCCAAGTCACCATGTCGTAGAGCCACTTCTCCGTCAATTCTGATGACGGCCCCTTATTAACATGGATTGTTTCTACAGGTGCGTGAGGCGATAATCCACTCCGTTTAATGCGCCCCCTTTCTCCTTTGTTAGCTCCTGCCGCGGGCGACAAGCCATACCGCTGCAACGTGTGTGGCGCCCAGTTCAACCGCCCCGCCAACCTGAAGACTCACTCCCGCATCCACTCCGGAGAGAAGCCGTACCGCTGTGACACGTGCTGTGCCAGGTTTGTTCAGGTGAGATCCAGCCCTGACCACGACGCGGGGGTTTAACAGAGTGCGTGTCGAGGAATGAATTAATGAGTGTGCGCGTCGAGGAATGGGTTCGTGTGTGTTAGGTCTAACTAAATTTATAAATGTCAGGCAGTACTGTATATGCTGTTTTTCACTGTTCATTTGGTTGATCTGTGTGTGTGTTTGGTCCTGCAGGTGGCCCACTTGCGGGCCCATGTTCTGATCCACACCGGGGAGAAGCCTTATCCATGTCACACCTGTGGAACCCGCTTCCGTCACCTGCAGACGCTGAAGAGCCACCTGCGAATTCACACTGGAGAGAAGCCATACACTGTGAGTGGATTAGTCACGTGACTCCAAAAACACATGCACGGAGGTACATGCATGCACACACAAACACACACATTGTGCGTTTGACCTTCTGCAATACGGCTGTCCCGTGGAAACACTGAATGCTCACCTGTTTGCAACCATCGACAACATTCCAATGACCTGACCTTCCCTTCTCTCCCAGTGTGAGAAGTGTGACCTGCACTTCCGCCATAAAAGCCAGCTGCGCCTTCACCTGAGACAGAAGCACGGCGCCGTCACCAACACCAAAATCCGCTACCAGGTCCTGGCAGAACCATACCAGCCCATCCTGCAAGCCTGTTAAAGGTCCTCCCTTTGACCGCTGACCTTTAACCCAACCCCCGGGAATTGTGTATGTTTCTGCCCTAGTTATTGTTATTACGGTCTATGCTTGCATTCCCTAAAAGGTGCACTACTTTAGACCAGGTCTCATATGGCCTGTAGGGAATAGGGCACCATTTGAGATTGCCAGGCTTCAAGTCTGGCAGTTGGGTCCCACCCCTCACATACACAATAACATCAAGATATTACTATTACCCAAGTGCCCCATGCATGAAGCCAATCGAGCTGTTCTTACATGAATTGGGAAAGACGGAGATGCCAGAGGCTCTATACAGGCTGACTCCAGTTTGTTCAAGCTTTAGGTCAGGATTGCATGGATGAGTTATGTATCTAATCAAGAAAGTTGCCTTGACTTACTGGGAGTCGTTTTGGAACCCCGTTAATTATGAGGATATGAGGAAAGAGAGACCAAGAGAAAAAGAAAGACTGAGGGAAGAGTGCGAGAATCGGAAATGAGGGAAGGAAGCGAGGAAAATCAAGGAGGGTTGCAAGCTTGAGATAAGGTTTCGGAGCAGTGTAAAAGATGATCAAGTAAGTAGTTATGAGTTTGGGAGATGTTGAGGTGGTTAGAGCAAGTCAAAGAAGGTTTGTGCCATTGTTTCATTTTTGTTGTTCCACAGCTAATGGGATATGCTGGAGACCATCTACTTGGGCAAGGCAATGTCACATAGATGACATTGCATAACAAAATAGACAGTGATAAGTCAAAGTTTATAAGGGTGTGTTAACACTACGCCAATTATTTCAGATATAAATGTGCTTTTTTAACACATTTTTATTTTTGACATACTGAAACACAAGGCCTGGGGCCTATTTACACTGTATAAGGACAAGTGACATATTGGATAAAATGTTGTACCTGTTACAGTTCTGTCTTTTCCCTAAATGGAAGATTGCTACTTTTTAATGATAACTTTATTTCAGAGTCCAAGCAGGCAAAGGACTTTCGTCTCTTGTATATGAAGAAATGTGTGCTTTCAGAGAAAATGTAAAAATTGGATTGGAGATATTAGATTTTTTTTTAAAATTTTTGCTGGCCAAAGACAAGGACTGTTTATACAAATTAAATTAAATGAATTTCCATTAATTATGAATGAGTTGAATCTTTTTCTGTTAAATGTGTGAGGACTCAAAAATATGCCTCTGGAGATGACTTGTAAGGATAAATGCTGCACCTGTACCATAGTTAGGGAAACAACTAATAATTGTTAGGGAAATAATTATTTTCACTTCAAAGATTTTTCAATAACATACTGATGCAATGTAAATATTCAATATCCTTTTGGAGTCAGCATTCCACCTACCATATGAATAATGTGTTAGGGATTTAAGTTTAACAACAAATTGACAGTTGACTAATCTAAATCTGCATGCAGAGACACTCAAACCCAGACACATACACTCATACCTCCTCCCTAGACTTCCTTCCTCTAAATAATTCCCCCCCATCAGACCCGCATGACTCAAACCTTATGCAGAGGAGCCAAGATAGTCTGGGTGTAGGCGAGAGAATGAACAATGGAGCGCCGGGCACCTGTTTCCGTCAAGGGGCTAATGCAGAGCGCATACTGTTAGCCACCATGTGTATCATCGCACTGCTTCCTGTGGTGAAGGGGGCAGCGGTCCCTGCTGAATTCTCCCACCCTCTGTCAATTCTACTTCCTGCTTTGTAATGAGCTTGTGGCGAATTGGAGGACCAGATTTAGCAAATTAGCCGTGTCTCTATTTCTATACCCTTCAAACATCTCAAACAGAGTCGTAGTCTGCCCAGAGACTTTTTCACCCGAGTGAGAAGTAGTGCAGTATGGGGGATGATTTGAGCTTTGATTTTGTCTTCCTTGTTTCCTAAATCCAATGCAAAGCTCATTGAGGGACAAGGTCAGAGGGCGGAATGTTGGCTCCACCCCTCCAGTGCACTCCTTTGACAGTAATTGAGAAAACGTAAGACACTTTATGTTTCCAGGTAGCCATATTGTTTGTACGGTGAGGCAGCAAGGACAAGTCAGTTTCACAAATGTTGGCAATAAAAGGGACTTCCTAGTTTCCCCCAGTCAACAACTTCATCAGACTTGCCTTTATTCACTAAGTAAATGTACACGTACCCAGAATACCTCTGCACAGTAGATGGAGGTAAGGAAGTAAAAATTCCTCAAAATCCACCGTTGGTGGCCATTCAAATTGGCCACAAAATGACCTTCTTATTTCTTATTAATTCTCTTAACCCTTAAGACCACATCAGGATTCTACAACGCTGCAGTACATTACTGAGAATTCTCTAAATAAATCCTATTTTCTCACACATTTTAAACAGACATACTACAACTAATATTACAGTTCCATGTTTACTTTGTTTTAAAGAGCACATACTCTTCTGTAATTTGACACCACATTCATGTAACTTGGATTAAAAAAATTAATTTTTCTCCCATTGTGTAGGCATTCCACACAATAAAGAATTGGGACTGTAAGTTCCCCTCTCTGGTGTGCTTCCTACATCTGTCCCTTTCCATCCATCCACCCCTCCTCAGTCTTCCTCCACCTCTCACTCTTCATAATCTTCTCCTAAAGTGAGCACCACACACATTCTTTTCTGGATCACACAATGTCTCTGAAGAGCCTGACGGACCAGATAGTCAGCTTTAGCGAGCAGCCGGGGTTGTTCCTATATGACTGACATCCGTGGACTCTTTATATGAGGAGATTGAGCCAGCAATCATTCAGGGTCCACAGTTAATGTGATCATAACAAAGTAACCATAAGGCACACAAATCTACAGACATGACTGCTATGTCCCTGTTCTAATACTTCAAATTAGACTAAGAACCTGAATTCAATCAAAGAACGTTTGAGCAAATTGGCATACCAACCATTTATTCCTGTTCTTCCTGATCAGTAATGTCACCCTGTATTACAGGTGACAGTTAACGTTCAAATTTCAATGCATGACATTCCTCCTTTTCTTAGAAACATACCTTCACTTCAACAGACACTGCTTAACGTGTTATTGCTGTAAACATCTGTTGCCATGGTTTTTTTTTTTTAACAAACTCTCTTGCAATTAACAATTTACGATAATACACACTAGAGAATTATGACGTGTGCAATGTTTTGGGTGCGCAAAATTATTTTTACCAGCAGATGTCACTGGTGTACACTGCGTTGCATGAGGTCTCGATTAACGTGCAATACAATAGGTTGGAAAGCCCCAGCGCTTCACAAAGCCTCACCTGTACTTTCTTAGTTAGTCTGTACTTCTTTTATGCTAGTTTCCTACCTAATACTGAAGTCTTGTCTCTTCGGTCAGCAATCCAATTTACCGTTTGAACACTCCAGACAGCAGCAGCAAAATCCATGAAGCTTTGCTTGACTGTTGAAAAGCATGCACAGTTGGAACAATTCTGGGCTGATGGCATAAATGCTATGTGGCAAAAATATGAAATAAAGCAGAATTGCAAATGAGAGTCAATGCTATCCAATGAATTGTTTAATTCAAATCACATTTTCATTCAGTCTTGATCAATCCTTTTGGCACAATTTGTAATCTGGGCTGCACATGACTAACTTGTTTAAAAAGCACGGGTACTGTGTTCCGGGCAGCTCTTCTGGTATAAAAGGGAACCAGATTGTAGATCGCTAATATTTTGAATATAGCAATCGTTGAAGCCAGTGGTGTTGTTTAGATCTTGTATAACTTTGCTGTGTTCTTTGAAAAGCACCTGTTTATTAAAATCCTTCAAGCTGGGTCCACACATTGTCGGTTCTAGGAAATCCTCTGAACAATTTCATTGGGAGCTGACAAGTGGGAGTTGCGGAGCTGTAGCAGCCGACTTAACAAAACCACAGAGGACAGAGTTCAACAGTAATCTGTTGTAGTCACTTCACACTCCATTAGTAGCCTTGGACAAATGGATTCTACCTTCTAGTCAGTTTTTTTCAGAGAACCGAAGACTACCCTACATTAACATATATTTGGTAAGTCGGATAAATATGATTGTCACTGTCATTCCAATTTTCAAAAAAGGTTTTAGTTTCTAGCTTAAAACTACTGAGGTCCACAAGTTTAACAGACCTAAACAATAACTTCATGATAGTCTTTGGCAGAAATTGCTGTACTTTGGGGAAAGACATTTCTTTCAATATGTACTTTTGAACAATGCTTTAGATTAAGTTTAATATGTAACTAACAGAACTGTAGTAACAACATAGTAATTACATAGGTATGACTATGTAAGTATGTGCTAGCGTGCTTGATCCCAGGGGTTAAATTTGGCAGGAGCCAGTGCACAGTGGTAAAATGAGAGAGAGTTGAGCTCCTGTACTTCCACTCGCATGTTTACCATTATAGATTACAACTAGCCCTATTTTCACCTGCTGATCTAACATATAACCCTAAGGTCGGGGTCATTCTGTGAGTTAGAGCCTCTCCCCTTGTGCCACATGAAAGCAGGGCTCCCTGATTGATACCGAATCAGTTACTACACAATTGGGACAGCTTCTGAATGTCATTCCACATTGTGTATCAACAGATGGAACAATGTTTTTTTTGTTGCGAGGAGCAGAAGGGTTAAAATTAAGAGACCATTGCAAATTGAACACTTCTGTTCCTCACCCAAAACTTTCCTTTTCAACTTTTTTGGAAAGGAAATAATAAGGTGCAGTGGTCTCTTCATTTTTTCCAGAGCTGTATATACATTTTTTCAATACAGTTCCATCACTTTGGACCATTCCTAACTGGCAAGGAATGTTAGGTTTCACTCTTGTACCAGATATATCCAGTGGTTAACCCCCTTAAGGAAAGTGAACAGTCATTTCAGAGTGGGAGAGCGCCCCCTTTATAGAAACCTTCTCCATGGACCTGTCAGTGAGTTAAGAGTATCAGTCTTCTGAAGCTTTCATGTACAAGGCAAGACAATCAGTTGAAACTGGAAGCGCGGGGGGTTTATTTTTTGTTCCATTTTCTACCAGGATCACTCTTTTGATGAAACAGATGAAAGGCTCCACTGACTCAGACGTTGCCTTCAGGGACGCATTCACAGGTTGTGTGTTTGTGAAGCGATAACGTGGATTCATAGCAATGGATGGGGAAAAAATGTTTACCCAGCTCTTGTCAAGAGTCAAGAAATGAAACATGCATTATGGAGTTTCATTTCCTCTGGTCTAGTCCGTTGGGGATTCCTCATACTGTAGCTGAACTTAGAACTCCAGGGGAAGAAATGTTTAAAACCCAAATATCTATAGCTCATAAGCATTCAATTACAGGTCAACTGCAAAATAAATATTTAATAATTATTTTTTTTAAAGTCTACACATAACTGGTTAATGTGGTGCTAACAGGAAAGATTTGTCTTGTTGTTATGTGTCATCCAATTGTGTACTGTCACCCATTGCATATAATATGTAACAAGACATATTGGGTGTGCTTTAAGAGAACTCAGCGCATCTTTAACCAATTGCTTATCAGCATTATTCTTTGAAAGTTGGACTTTGGAAACACAAACTGAGCTAATGTGTGAGCGTGTGTTTACTCAAAAAACTGTGATTAAAGTCACTTGAATTTGAAAAAGCTTGTTGACTAAAATTCCAAAATTGATTGCTTCATTGATTATACTACACAAACATTAATATCACAGGGGTAAAATAAATCTGAAAAATAAATCTGTTTAACTTTGTGCACCTTTGAGATGATGTTGGTGTGCTTGCTACAGATTATGTGATTTAGGTAGTCTCCATGATAAGTCTTCCCTACCCTGGCAATCATTCCAATGGATGTTGTGGTGGGCGACATTTGTCTGACCTTTGTCATGGTCGGTAAGCTGGCCCAGCCAAAGTGCTGGGCCATCCAGGAAAATGACATTTTCATTGATCATCGGGTCATCCATAAATTGTCGATGGAATGATTCAGGCAAGACTTCTTCAGCTTCTGAGCAATCCGCGGAAACATTATCCATTAGGTCTGCGCTAACATAGCTGCTGCAACAAGCTGAATTGGTGGGGATATCACAAGGAAAGATATTTCCTTCTTCATCATCATCTTTGCAGTGTTTGTCTTAAAGAAACAAGTGAGCTGCAGCAAAATGACCTGTTATTCTTTCACCTTCTTTCATTTTTGAGCTCCGCTAGGATACAAGCGCTTCATTTCGCTAGTTCCCTCTGACTGAAGCTGGCTTATCTAGGTAGTTAGCTACGGTAGCTCAAATTTGTCATGAGGCACACTGAAAATGTATTTTAATAGACTGACGTGCAGGCAGGGTGTGTGTGGTGTATTAAATCTATGTGATCTTGTGTGAAAACATGTCTATGGTATCATATGTAGTTTCAACTTTTCTGCTTGTAATATCAGCTATTATGCAGCAAGGGGGGCCCTTCCCCACGGGGCCCCAAGCAGTTGCTTGGTTTGGGTGTTTAGAAACAAAAGCCCTGGGTGGGGGAGGTGGGGTCTGGGGTTGAATATCTCCGGCTGTCGTTCACGTATGAAGATGTGCCATATGTCATTCTTTTGAAAGGAATTTCAGCTTCCATCAGGGGTAGGAAGTAAGTTCTTAGCACAATGGTTCTGCTACAATTTATTGACATGTGTGGCTTACACATGTGTCAAAATATTTTAAGTTATCCCCCCATCACCCCCATCCTGTCTCTCAGTGTGTAATATTCTGTCTATCACTTGACAGAAATCCTGTTTCTCACTATTTAACTCAATATCTGCAACTCTCAATCACTGTCTAACTGTCTCCCTCTCCTGTCTCACTCTATAATTCTCTCATTATTCTCTGTTTAACTCCTAGTCTCATTCCCTGTCTCACTCTCCTGCCCCTCTCTCTCCAGTTCCTAGTCTGAACACCTCCGTTTGTATTCAAAACCTCCACTTACTGCTAAGGACCACAAATAACCTCTGTTCTCTTTCTCCATCTCCCCATATGCCTCTCTATCCCAGCCATGGCCAGTCCACAAGCCCCCACAGGGTCCCGGAGCCAGCCGGTAGCTCCAGATGGGGGCTGGGGCTGGATGATGGTGGGTGCCCTGTTCATGTGCTCCGCCCTGGTGTTTGGGATCATCCGTAGCCTGGGGGTCTTCTTCGTGGAGTTTGTGCTGTACTTTGGGGAAAGTGCCCAGGCAATCTCCTGGATCACATCCATTGGACTGGCTATGCAGCAGTGCATCTGTGAGTTAGTACTGGATGGTGTGTGTGTGTGTGTGTGTGTGTGTGTGTGCGCGCGCGAGTCGGTGAATGCTCCACTGTAAATCATCTGGACATCCAAACTGACCTTGCTCAGGTACACAGTGCGACGTCTGGTCGTTGACCCTCTGCGTTCCCTAGGTCCGGTGGGCACAGCGCTGTGTAATGCGTATGGAGCCAGACCTGTGGTGATGGCGGGAGGTTTTCTCTCCGGACTGGGTTTCATCCTGGCCTCGCAGGCCACCTGCGTCACACACCTCTACCTCACCATGGGCATCATCTCAGGCATGGATGCACACACCTTTACTACGTTGAACCTAAAATAGATCACCTGCTCCACTCTGTCGACCCCGTTTCCACATTTCCGAATGTACACCAAGTACGTTCGGAACTTGAACATTGAAGCAGTATACGATGCGTCACCAACCACCTTCACCTTCTCCTTCTTCTCCTCCGCATCCTCTCCTCTCCTCTCTGTCCCTTGCCCTTCTGCCCTCCCTCTTCTCGCCTTGGTCGCCTCCAGGTTCCGGATGGGCGCTGGTCTTCACCCCCATGGTGGCGTCGGTGATGCAGTACTTCACGCTGCGGCGCTCCCTGGCCATGGCGCTGGGCTTCACGGGTATAGGCCTGTCGTCGTTCGTCTTCTCGCCCTTCTTCCAGCTGCTGTTGGAGATGTACGCCTGGCGTGGGGCCCTGCTCATTTTGGGCGGCCTCAGTCTCAACATGGTGGCCTGCGGGGCCCTCATCAGGCCCCTGGGGGCCCCCAAGGCTGTAGTGGCGGTATGAAGAGACCATCTGTAACACGTGCAGCAAGAAACATATTACAGTCTTGTTTACAATAAGAGTGACTCCAAAATTACACAATACATTATTTACGTTCAGGCAAAAAAAATATCTGAAACATCCAAAACAAACTGCAAATGCACTTAACGAGCTTGATGCAGTCATTGCTAGGAATACAGGGGCTGAAAAAGCTACACTTTGAACTTCTTTATAGTGCCGGTTTTCTGGACATGACACCTTCTGTGTCATGAAATGGAAGGATTTTTGAGTTTCCCGTTATTTCCCTCTTTCTCTTATTCCCTCTAAAACCCTCTCTATCACCTAACACCCAATACTCTTCTTTCCTCTCCCCCCTCCTCCTCCTCTCCAGTTGGCCCCGGGTAAACAGGCCTGGTCCTGCTCCTCCATCCTCCAGAGGTGCTACTCCTACCTGGAGCTGTCTCTCCTCTTCCAGCGGCCCTTCCTCACCTACAGCCTGGCCCTCTCCTTTTTCAACTGCGGCTATTTCGTGCCTTACGTCCACCTGGTGGCCCACAGCCGTCACGAGGGCTTCACTGAATACCAGGTGATCAGCGACTCAGGTTGAAACCTACACGTCCGTTTGTGAATGTAGCCACACAAGGCTCTCATTTTCAACCCTAAAATACGCCCCCCCCCATTGCCTTCCAGGCTGCCTTCGTCATCTCGGCCACGGGTATGACCGACATCGTGGGCCGCGTGGTGGCTGGCTGGTCCTCGGACCTGGGTCGCATCCGTCTCCTCCACCTGCTGACCCTCTGGACGGGCCTGACGGGCCTCTTCCTCCTCCTCCTGCCCCTGGGCTCCCTGGGCGGGACGTCTTACCCGGGCCTGCTGACCGTCGGCCTGCTTTACGGGTTCTGCTCCGGCGCCATGACCCCGCTGGTGTTTGCCGCGGTGCCGGAGATCGTGGGCATGGAACGGATTCTGGGCGCTCTGGGTCTCCTGCAGATGATCGAGAGCTCGGGCGGACTGCTGGGGGCACCGCTGTCAGGTACGACGCCAGAGATGAACAGCAGTGAAGCATAATCATCCGATTCCTCTCCCAGTCATTCCCCCTTACCTCCCCCAAATTCATTCACCCTAACCCACTTACAATCTTGTCTCGTTGCAGCAACTCCGCATGGGGGGTGAGTCAAAGTCTACGATTTATACCCCCCAAAGTCACTGTGCTTTTTTTACACCGCTCAAACAATCAGAAAGACAGTAGAGCCAATGCAAAGTACGCTTCAGTCGTGCAAGAGGAGACTCCCTCTCCTAACTCCCTTCATGAGGTCATTAGAAGGAATCCCTTCAGGGCAATGAGTCAAAGAAATCCAAAATGCATGTTTTTAGAATTAGAGTTAGACAGTGGTGTTGGCCAAAATGCATGTTTTTAGAATTAGAGTTAGACAGAGGTGTTGGCCAAAATGCATGTTTTTAGAATTAGAGTTAGACAGTGGTGTTGGCCAAAATGCATGTTTTTAGAATTACAGTTAGACAGTGGTGTTGGCCAAAATGCATGTTTTTAGAATTAGAGTTAGACAGTGGTGTTGGCCAAAATGCATGTTTTTAGAATTAGAGTTAGACAGTGGTGTTGGCCAAAATGCATTTTACCGTAGTACTCCCGTCCACACCTGGGCAAGTGGTGCAGTCAAGGCTTGAATCTAGACTGTTATGGACGCTCTAGAATGCCATGCCGGCTGGGTGTTTCTGTTTGCATTGTTCAGTGAAGGGATTAGCAACAGATTTCTGCAGGCACTACTATTCCCTATGGTGGTTAATCTACACCCTAAGTATTGCTCTCAATTACCAAATTGAAGAGCCATATTTATCCACTGTTAACATTTTAAAAATGTCAAGTTGATCTGGGTCAAATCAGTTTATGATTAGCTAACTGAAGTGAACCTTTAGCCTTACCTATTAGATATTCAGTCATTGCTTCATCGCTGTCTCTCTGGACACGTGAACTTTCACATGCTTTCTCCACCCCGAAATCCCCTTTAGGTGACATGTTCTTATTCTCACCCTCCCTGCTGACACAAGTCACTTATGTGGCATTTTCCGGTACTGACCCCAGCTGTTTTTGTGATTATAAACACCTCTGGGATAGGAAACAGAATTAGGTCAATAACAAAGTTTTGCCCTGGGCTTGGGTAGAGAAGTTCCCATGGTTTTAGTGTCAATGAAATTCATTTTAAAATTAAATTGTTCACTTGTTTGTCAGTTTCCAGTAGCTTTTCGTTTTAAATCAAAAAGCCTCCCTGTACGGCTGTATTATTGAAAAACCTGCATTTCAGGACTAGTCCCATTCAGGTCTGTATTGAAATTCACAGCAGGTGCCAGGCTTGGACTGATGAAGCCAGGGGGTGTTGATGAAGGATCCAGGAGCCTGGAGTCCCGGGAGATGTTATTGTTGGGCTGAAGTTCTTAGACTGCTGTCAGGAGATCCTCGAAACAACTTAGTAGGAATACGCAAAAGACTTGTTTTGAAGTGTTTAGTCTTAAAATACAACACAGCACGGGATGCAAAGACAAGGGGAATGACAGTTTAGTCGGGTTTAAATAGGGTGGTAATAGCGACTAAAGAGCTGGAGTGCAGATGTGTAGGTCGATACTCTCCAACACCCTGTCACGCTTCACTTTCATTTCTCTTCCCTCCAGCGTTCATCTAATGAGTGCCATTTCTCCCTCTCTCTTGTCTTCTCCACCTCTAATAACGTTTAAATCTACACCTCGGCAGGTTGGCTAAAGGATCAGACAGGGAGTTACACCGCTTCCTTTTTGGTCGCCGGGGGATTCCTCCTGCTGGGTACCATTGTAACAACCACGCTGCCTCACTTCTGGTCCTGCGCTAACCCGTCCGCTCTCCGGAGAGACACCCAGAATCAGAATCAGCAGGACCAGGGTCCCGAGATCGGCCTTATGACAAGCTCCATATCAGACAAACTGAACTACATAGAGAACAAACCACACCCTCAACTGGACCATAATGTCCTCCAGGGGGAACTGGCAGAGCACATCACTCTAAACCAAAGCAGGACCAGTGACGACAATACCAAATGCTGATTGGTTGTGCGGTGCTAGCAACCATACCTCATCGAACCAAACGGAAGGCCAAATACCTGCCTTGCTCTCACTCCTTAGGGTTTCCCCATTGCTCTGAGGAGCCCGCGGTAAACGGGAAGGAGGGTTTCCGCATCGTTTTTGTTCCAAAAGTCGTGTTCAGCTGTAGAGCAGGGAGGGAACAGGGAAGGCAGAGCAGAGTTCAAAACCAAGAGGCAAGTGTTGAATGTCTACTCCATACATTCCAGCCCAGCCGTGCTGCAGCCATGTCTCTTTTGCATGACGTCACACTCTGTTAGACCGTGGTATTTCACACACACCAACATTTTTTACCTTCCCCTTTTTCCACCCATAGAGGCCTGTGGAGTGTTGTTGGGGTAAGGTATTACTCTTACTTCACATACCACCAGATAGCAAAAAAGCTCGTTTTAGTGGAAGAACCATCTGACCTTTTGAGACAGCACAGTCTCTGTCAAATCTCTTGGTGACATCAGTAGATAAAGTCATCTGGTTTCAGTTGTCTTTCCTCTACTATCTATCTGGGGCTATGCAGAAGAATTGCTTGTTACATGATGCAATACCACATGTATGTTTAAACTGAAAGGGTCTCTGGAATTATCCACATGATAGTCATTAGGTTTTCTATGTCAACACATTATTTGCTAATTGCTGTACGTCTTTAAGCTCTGGTATGATTTCTGACTACTGATCATTGCATTGCACACTCACATAATCAGGCTGCTATGTGCATATAAACTGTGCACTACTGGTGAGCAACGTTCAATAACATCATACCATATACAAAAGGAAAGATTTTTGCTTCCATATCATATAATTTTCTATGAAGGGTCTGTAACTCTGTCACCCTGACACAATCTAAAATGTTATTTCCATTTTCAGAAGCCAAATAATATATCAGAAATCCATATAATAGAGTGCTGAAAATAATTTTGAAATAAATGTAACACTTTGGATCATGCATAGCATATGGGTGGCGTTAGCATCTTAGCGTTCTGAACAAAATGTTGCTAGATCGAATCCCTGACCCTTGAAGTTGGACAAAAATTAGCATGTCTTTGAGCAATACATTTAACCTAACTTGCTACAGGATCACTGTAAAAACTGTCTGAAAAATGGCTGGTATTCTGTTAAGAACAGTGAATGTAAATGTTGGCTACATAAATATTTAGCCTAAGTTAGTGTATGTTAAAGCCTTGCTGAAAACACATACATATGCAATATTGAAGGAATGAGAAGTTGGCCACAATAGCTATGAGCTACATTAGTGGATTCCTATGTTCTCCTGCTCTTTTTATAGGTCTTTGAATATCTAACTACAATAATAAGAGATCCTTGTACACTATGTATGGCGTTTTGTCTTCTAATGACAGAGCTGGTTCCTGACGCTCAGGATCTCTTATTGATCCAGCCCAATACACACCATTTTATTGTGTTACATTGCCTTTATACCAAACATTGCATTTCCAAGTAACATTTCTCCACAAACAAATTGTGAATCTTAAATGAAATGCAGTGTGCAAGGTTTGTTTTCTTAGAAAGTATTTTATCTGAAATAGATATGTTGTGGTGATTGCTAGCATTGGTGCAATATGGATTGGGACCTTTAAATTTCTACAAAAATGTACCCATCTATATATTTATGGAAATATCTCCCGGCGAGTGAATCTGATCCAGTTCATTTTGAGTCAGCATAAACATAACAAGATAATTGAAATCCTCCGAAATAGAATCACTTGAAAAAAGAAACTTCAGTGTTATTTCTGTAATAGCATTACACTCTGAATCTAATGCTCCAATAGCATGCAGCTTGTCTGATTTAATATCTGAATCAAAATGACACAATGTGCACAAGTTCTTTATCTGCTAAATTCCCCTCATAAGTGTTTTCCTCCATTTGTTACAGGTATGTTAACATGCCTTCATTTCTGATTGGATGTCTAAGGTGTGTGCCACTAATATTTTGCCAATTGTTTGTTTTCTTTTGCCTTATTGTCACTCATAACATGACATACTACTATCACCTTAAAAAGTAAAGCCTTTTTTTCAATGGCTGTATTTGAACTGGAGATGCAAAGATGTTTTGGATTCTGCATCCTTATAACTAGCCAATGATATGCCAAGACATTCAAAGTGATACCAATTTCCTCATGAACCACATGCCAGCATTGCTATCTGTCATTTGTTAAATTGCACATAGTGAACAGTCTTAGTTTTTTGGCCCAGCGTGACCTATTCCTCCCCGTATTTACTTTTCATTGCACTCATTTGTTTCCTTACCCTGTTTCATTGGAGTAGTGCGTGTTACATTGTTGCCTTTTTCTATGTTAGAATCGTTGTTTTCTAGACAACAGTTTTTATTACATTTAAAACATTAAAGGCTCTACAGTACATACACAACTGCAAAAAGTTATTTGTAAGCTTCTTTTAGCAACTTTTTTGGTGAAAACGGGCTGATTTGCGATTGCTAATCAGTCAACCATCACTAACGTTAGCTATCATAGCTAAGTTACCTAGAAAGTTAATTAGCCACACCTTCACCCAGCGACCAACAATGGTGCTCACGGGCGTATTCAACTAACGTTAATGTGTTATATTTGTCAGAAAGCCACATGAAGTCTGAGGAAAGTGTCAATCATTTACGTGGCGCTGCATGTGTAATTTATGTAGACAGTAGTAGCTTTTTCCTTTTTGCATATTGGTATATACTGTACAGCAGACCCATGCACAAACCTCTGGAGGGGCAGGGGCCAAACCCAAAAAATACCTACACTCGCAGGAGAAATAGCCAAACTGTTTCATTCAAACCAGCAATAATTATTCATTTCATATATTATGTGCCTGTGAATCTGACCAATAAGTTAGCAGAGCTTTCTTCCTTTCTTATGTACCACTTTTGTATATTACAATGAGAAACAGTACACAATGCCAAGTGTATTTTGGCCTTTATTAACTGTGACACTTAGGAGAACGAGTTATCAAGTAAGCAGCAGTCAATGAGCTTCCAAGACAGGAAAGTAGTCAAAGTACTACACACGCATGTTTTGATCCTGAACAAAACCTCCAGCATGTTTGCACTGCAACCAAAAGCACAGCAGCATAGTTTGCATAACAGCCTAAAGCAGGGGTGGGCAAACTTTTTGATTCAAGGCCCAAATAGGCATTTTGAAGTGAAACGGAGGGCTGCAAATATTTTTATTTGATGTAAAATGTGTTTGTCAAAATCTATTTGCTGGCCAGAAAAGCAGTTATTGACACACGTATAGGTCTATAATAATTATTATGTACTTTGCATCAAGTTTGAGATGTCTAGTAGAGGGTTTGAGTGCTTTTAATAACCACAAAAAACATAAATTATATTTGCAAATATATATGCCATATTATGAAAAGCAGCCAGAATCAGTATATTAGCCAGTCTTTTGTCTTCTAATTTGATTGTAGAAAAGATGAACAGAGTGATAAATAAATGAACTGTGAGATGGTATATTAATTTCTGAATACAAATGTGTCTGCCTACCAAGAGGATGTGAGCCAGCTGAACCTAGTAACGTTAAAGATTTGTTAAGTTACTGTAGCTACTGTAGCAATGCACTAATACTAATGCTGCTGAGCAATGCATTCCAAGCTAGCACCACTAAAGCTTAGGGTAGCTAGGTAGCCAGCGATTTTATAAATATTTATATCTATTTCAGTTGTTAGGAAATGAACTTCAGACTTTGTCACAGTAAGGGTGAAAACAGCAGCGGGAAGGATTGGTGCACGCACTCACCAGTAAACCAGTTTGTGTTGTATATTAGCTAATAACCGATATAATATCACACAGCTGCATTAGACTTACCTAGCCAAGGCGCTTGAATTATGAGGTAACCAGCCGGCGGCCAGCGCATTAAACACAGGACGCGCGGTAAGGTTTAAGTTTAGACAAAACCATTTGGAATGAGAGGGGTGTTCTTTTTTTCACTTGGGTGCCTATTTTTCATGTACCTACGTACTCTTTGGCTGTGTTTAGAAAAAATATGATATTCTTAAAAAAAAAACAACATCCAGACAGGAGGGCACTTTGTCAATGGCAGGGCCGAGGGGCAGGGGGACATGGGGGGCAGGGGCAGTCGCCCCCCTTCGCCCCTGCCTGTGCAAGTGCTTGCTATATAGCTGTACTTGCTTATATGGAGCATTATTAGTGTTTGTTTGATTAAATTGCCATCAGTTGTATAACAGTCTGCATTTATTCACAGTGAGTGTCATCATGAGCAAGAGAAAGGGTGGCAGTGACATTCGCCAGTTTTTTGGGCACCCTCGGAAAGGAAGAAAAGTAAACTGAGAGCACTGAGAAAATGTGTACCAGTCAGATGATAGAAGTATACAGTAGTACAAGAGATGAGTCAATGTTTATTGATATAATAATGATTGTCATTCAGATCAGAAATGGTTAGTAATCCATTCCTGAACATCATGGCAAGAAACACCACTTGTTTACTGATAATATTTCTTTCATGTTCACTCTGGTGCGTTCAGAGTAAAGAGAGAGAGGGAGAGAGAGAGCATGAGGATGCCAACAGGGCAGGGAGAGCAGGTGACATAGAGGTGAGTGAGAAAAGGAGCAAATATTGATGACTGATCTGATATTGCTGTGTTGGTGTAGTTCTTACAACATTATCATTAATGTTGGCACAACTGAGGTTAGGTTTAAGCACAGGCCCCACTGGGATTAGGTTTAAGCACAGGCCCTACTGGGGTTAGGTTTAGGCACAGGTGCCACTGAGGTTAGGTTTAGGTCAAAGGGTGGGGGGCAGGGGAATATTCTGTCTTTGAACTGGGGTAACCAACTAACTACAGGACAGTAGCAATGATGGTCCTGGAGCAACATTAATTATGATGACGTGGGAACAACAACAACACAGCGATAACAGATTGGGCAAATCTGAAAAAGTTTTTGTGTTTCACAGCAGAATATTGATAGTCATAAAAGGACTTAAAAATATATGAAAATAAGCATTGCTTGCAAGTCGAACTGATTGTATTAAAATTTTTACAACTTTGCAACCATTATAAAACAGTGAACACCATAATACAACTCGTAATTGTTATTACACATTTACAAGTCGTATTTCTAAATGCAAACAACGAGCACAGTGTTACGAACCCTGTGGCTCTAGCAGTCTAGGGTGGATGGTACAGGGACCCGTAACATAAAACTCATGCAAAGTGGTGTAGTGTACAGGAACAGTGAGAACAAACGACAGACAACCAAAGCTACCGTCAAACATAAAACGTTTATTGTAAACACATGGTAAAGGGGTTTGGGAAAAGGGGCTGAGCTGGACCCAAGAAATGAAATAATAATGGTCAAACACCCCTAAACTGAACTTGCCTGTCTCAAGAACCGCTTTGCCAACTACTAACCAATACAAAAATACAGTGGGTTGTCCGCTCAGTTCTAACTAGTGTTATTAGACAAAGTTTTCCCACGGGTTGCGTATGCCCAAGGGCAGGGGCGTAAATCTGATATAAAGTTTGGAGGGGACAGTTACATAACACTTTCTCAAGAGCAATTTTTGAGGGGGACACCAAAAGTAGTGCTGTAATACTGTTTTAGTTTGCACCATCGGTTTGCTTGCTACTGTAGCTCTGCAAATTGAGCTTGTTTGTGTGAACCCTACCAACATAAAACAAATGTACTGGATTAGCCTCACATTAGTTACGTGCACTGAGTGCTTTTCATATGTTAGACACGAACACTGTCACCTTGACAGCTAAGGAACACTACATACACTGCATTGCAAGCTTCTCTCATTGACTCGAATTCAAACAGCTGCAAAAGTTGGTTGATGTTACTGTAACTTGCTAGCAAACATCAGCTAACTGCTAGATAACATAACGAGTGACCAGTATTTCAATGTAGAGAAAATGAAGGCTGGTGACGGTTGGAAATGTTTGTTTTGTATTGAGTGTTAGAAGTAAAGAAATGTGTAACATATCCTTTCTTTGAACTACTTACTGAAAGTCAACCACCAACAACAGACTGTCAGATTCCCACACTTGCACCGTACCTGCACGATGTGCCACTGCTGAATGCTGAGGATCAAACCACTGCGAGTGGATCAAACCACTGTGAGGCAAAGGTCGGGGGTGTCGCAATGTTTTTAAACTTAAAGTGTCTATTAAGTGTCTATATTCAGCACAAGTGCTTTCATTGCGTCTTATTACTATTATTGAAATTACATAGTTATGTTTACATTTATAAATTGGGGGGGACAAATCATAGTTTTCCCCAGGTTGGGGGGGTCATGTGCCCCCTGTCCCCCCCGGGATTTCCGCCTATGCCCAAGGGCGACTTGCTAAAAAACCAGGGATGTGTGATTTGTGATTTTGTGATGTGTGATTTTTAAACCAGGGATGTGTGATGTGATTGGGTAATGTAAAATGGAACAGGTGGTGCAATTTGGAGGGGTCTGATTGGTCCACCTCAGCAGTCAGGCGCTGCACTCGTGACTGCCAGGTGGGAAACACCAACGAGCACAATCAGGAACGTAAGAGACACCTGGGGAAACGGCAGGAGGGGAACAACACAAACGCACATACAGGGTACCGGCATGCGTAACACATGGTCACTAACAGCACTCTGCACTCGAACACAGCTAATGTCATGACATAACAGCTTGGCAGATCAGATAAACTTCCAGACTGTTGACAGTACTTATTTCCCAATAGCTGAAAGCTATATTCAGAAAGTCTTCTATCAAATTCACTTTGGCCATATTGAAAGTTAACCTAAGCAGTTTGAAAGATGTTTTCCTTAGAGATAAACATTACACATTGTGTACTACTGATCTCACTTTAATCACACCCAACCACCTAAAAGTGATGTTGGACTTATTCTGGGACAATTGCATTAAATGATGACAACGTGTTGTATTGTACGATGGTTCAATTAAATAATTTGTGTATTTTTACCAGTTTCGATTCTATTACTCTTAAATGTAGAATACAGCTTATAGCAATAACATGGTGTCGCCATCTAGTGGGAAAAGATCATCACAATCCCTACAGTCAAAACCAGTGTCGTAGTGTTGACAAGCCTTGTATGAAACCCTGTGATAAATTAAATTACCCTAATTTAATGTATCATGGGGCTGATGTAACATGTGGAGGATCTAGTCAATTATACATGTATTATATAGAAAGATATTTAGATGCTCAATGACTTTACACACACAAAGTTAAGTTAGACTCTCACATTTTAATTGTCCATTGGCAATACAGCTCTGGTACCTCAGACAGTTAAAACAAAACACCCCAAATAAACATGTACAACAATAAAAATGATTACATCTGGAATTATAAAAAAGTTCAAGAGCACATTTAAAAATTGCTTCAAACACATCCTATTTTAATGTCACAGCAGTACATTAAGTGCTGGAAAACCAAATTCCACAAGGAAATACATAATTTCATGGGAAGTTGTTGTTGTATTAGCGGTCATTCTCAGACTGTACATCTTGTTCTATCTCTTAAAACAAGTGTCCCATGAAGGCACTTAGCCTGAGTTTCGCTGGCACAAAGACATTATTGTCAGACTGGAGCCTGTACTAGAGTCATCACCAGCTGATCAATGACCTAATGTAGAGCAGGTGGTCAGCAAATGTTTGTGTGTGTGTGTGTGTGTATGTGTGTATCGAAAATAAAATAAAAACTGCATGAGAAAAAATGAAGTGGGGTGGTTCAACTCTTGAAGTCAGTACTGCGCCTTTTAAGTTTCTCTGGATTGTTCGAGGCCATTTGAGAGAAGTCCCTGAAGATGTCTTGGTACGTTTCATCACCTAAGAAAACAAGAGAATACCAATTGGGAAGAGAACATTACGCCATTTACACGTTAATATAATAATTGTGTTTATCCTGCAAAACTGTCTGTGTACGGTGTGTTTCAGGCCCGGCGCCATGAGGGTATCACCCCCCCTTTTAAGTTTTAGCCCTATAGTAAAATAGGAACAGAAAAAAAATTGCCCCCTCGCCATTTTCATCTGCCCCCTCAGTCACTTCGTCCTGGCACCGGGCCTGGTGTGTTTGTCCATAGCTGACGCCTTTCTGACTCAAGTTGACATTAGGCGACAAATACGAGCAAGCACACATCAATGCAACGCTTGTGCACAAACACGCGGTTTACCTGCAGCTGGGGCCACCAGAGGGACACACTGCCGGCAGAGCAGGAGAGGCGGACGCCTCGACGGACAAACACAAAAGGCTCACGTCACTGAAAAAGCACGTCACAGACTGACAAGACGAGGACCTTCTGAGCAACGAGCATTCCACCCTCAGTCTTCCAGGGCCACACCTGTTATTTCAGTTAGGGTAATTCACACCAGCACTATGTTGCTTTGTCAGCACTGGTGGATTTAAGGTGACTTGGAAGAGACAAGGCAAACACTTCAGCCCTGGAGGAATGAATGGAGGCTCATACAACAAGCGGATAAAAGATAGAAGCTCTGCCTATTGAGAGTCCACTGTTCCAGACCAAATCTTTTGCCATCTGTTGTTGCAGGCCCATGGGTTAGACCAGTAGCTCCCAAATGTGTAACCATTGTACATTGTTCATTGTCCCAACAGACAAAAGCATGTTTCTAACAGCCACGACTCAGGCTTGACAGGCAGCCTAAGACTGGCCTATACACAAACAACCGCTGGGACAGAGCCTTGGTTTGGAAAACACTGAACTCCAATAGAGTGGCTCTTTACTTTCTATAAAGCTTTATGTTGTCAGGATCAAGTTCCCACTCTCAAGAAACGTCAATGCCAAACAGTAGCAGTGTGAATTTGTAACAGGTCAAACAAAGTGCTAACAAATATGGTACGACGAAAGAGAAATCCGTGTGAAAGCCACTTTGAACATTTGAATTAAGCCTGGTGAATGGAGAAACACAGTAAAAATTGAAAAAGTGAGCGAAGCAAAGGGAGCTGTTTTTACGGCACATAAAATACATACAGCAAACTGAATTAGACTATGCAAGCTGAAAAACATTTACAAGCGACTGAAACCAAACACTCTGTTTCCTTCTGTGACAGCCGACACACTGAGCAATCAAAACACATTTATATACCAGATAAAATGCTACACTACATTAGGAATAAGTATAAATATACGCAGAACATGGATTTTGCCCAGTTGTTAGACCACTATGATCTACATAGAGCTTGCATGGGCTGTAAAGTGCTGGAAGACTGACTGTGCGTTCATTTCTTCATTCTACATCAAAGTGCGACCTGCACACGCCAACGTGTGGACATGTATATCGGTAGATCCCCCCCTCCATTATTTTTTCCTTCATCAGGTTCACCCCTCTTCCTCATTTCCCTCTTCAGTACTATACTCCCAAAATGGTCTCTGCTTCTCACACAGAACAACGCTACAGAACCTGCTTATCTATGCATTTACCCTGTATCCTAGCTAGTGTTTTACTCAAAACACATTAACTCTACTCCCCTTACTGAGGTACAGCAAATTGTCCCTACTTAACCAGTTAACAATTTCCTGCTACAGGAACGTTACCCTTTGACAGAAAACTAGGAAAGTTCCAACAACAGTTTCAGAAGTTGGTTAAAACATTAGCGGAATATCAGGTTGGTCTGTAATGTTCAAACATTTTGGTTTCCGATTTCAGAGAACAGTCCCCCGTCCTGCTGGGAACTGGGCAGAAACATCAGCCTCTGAATCTCAACAAACGGAGCGTTCAGTAGCACAGAACGTATTGGAAGGTTTAGATAGAAATATGCTACGTAGGATAATCATGCCACTCTGACATGTCAAATAAGCAGTTACAACTGCTGTGTTCAGTCTCTATCGGCAAGGTTCCAGGATGTTTGTCAACAGAACGTAGCCCAGTACCCCTCTTCCTCCCTCTCTTTTTCCTCCAGGAATTTACAATGCTAGTCGCCCTCTCTCTACTCATTCTGCCCCCTAGGACCATCCAGTCAGATGGTTTTTCAAGGCCTGAAGTCCCTTCCTGGTTTGACCCGCCCCACCCACTCCTTGACCCCCTAAATGACCTGATTGGCCAAAGGCTCCGTCCATCTCCCGCATCTCCTTGTTCATCTTGGCAATTCGGAGCCTGTTGGGGGAAAGCAAATCGTAAGAAAATAAATAAATAAATCCCCCCTTCTAGTGTTGACCAATCCCCTAAAGTTTAAACTCACAGAGTGACAATGTCGGCGTTGGCTGTTTCCACGGCGATGGTGATGGGGTCTTTCTGGTTGTTGTCTCTGGCGTTGTAGTCTGCCCCTCGCTTCAGGAACAGACACACCAGTCTGGGGAAAGAGTACCAAGTTAATATGTGGGTGTGTGTGTGTGAGCGAGTGTGTGCGTGTGTGGTTCCTACCCTGTATGACCCAGTATAGTAGCATGGTGTAGAGGTCCTCTCTGGTTGCTGTCTGCTGTGTTGACATTGGCACCGTTCTGGAGCAGGAACTCACAGGCGGCCAAGGAGTTCTGGAGAAACAGGGTGGGGGAGAGGCTAGCTGTTGTTCCATCAACGTGCTGGCAAAGACTCACTCTCCCTGTCACCTGTGAGAAGCATGCAGGCCACACTTCCCCACATACACACGTATGACCTCGGTCTCTCTCCTCACCGCGGTGACGGCCTGTATGAGCGGTGTGCTGGAGTTCTCGGCGGTGTTGACCCAGTTGACGTCGGCTCCATGCGCCAGCGCGTCGGCCATGACGGGGAAATGCTGCAGCGCCGCAGAGCGATACAACAGCGCCCCGGGGTGAAGACCGGACAGATCGTCATCTTCGTCGTTTTCATCATCTGTGGAGAAATGTCGGCTTTAAGTCAGTGCGAGCGCGTGTGTGTATGTGACGCATGTATGTGTGTGGGCTTGTCACTCACCTTTGTGAATACCAGTATTGTTCTTTTGGACAAGGTCACTCTGGCTAAGCCCTGAAAGAGAAAAACAAAGAAAGAGACAGAGAGGGGTGGAGAGAGAAAGAGGAGGAGAGAGAGAGAGGGAGGGAAGGGTCAAATGACATTCCTTCAGTATTTATTCAAGCTACCAGATGACAGGTTTATCCTGTTGATTATGATCATACAAACAGGAGGCGTGTCCCCAAACAGGAGGCGTGTCCCCAAACAGGAGGCGTGTCCCTAAGCACCAGGTTCTGTGAGTCCTTACGGGCAGCGTGGCTGAGCAATGTCTACACGCCTGATGTCATTCCATCCCGGCTTGGTGACGCGTGGAATGTCCTTATCTGGCGTTTACCTGGTTATCTACCACTCGGACGGACACGCCTACATTCCTTTTCATTCCTGATCTGGACAGGCATGTCTACATCTGTACTCTATCAGGACATCAACAGCTACCGGTCCAGCAACGGACTAGAACAAACATGTCTGCCTCTTCAAGAGGGGGCAGGACCGTATCTGGTTTACTTCACCATCGATTAGGCTCTTTCATCTACTAGCGTGCTGAGTCTGGCTCTGTTCGGCATTACAGAGTCCATCGGGAGGGAGTATGTTCACGCGTATGTCCCGTCCAGTACCTGTAAGTCGCGGCAGGGTGGCCCGGTTGGGTTTGGGTTTCAGAGGGGGCCGTGAGCCGGAAACCCTGTCCTGGGTGTTGGATCTATTCCTCCGGGCGCTGGAGCGCCGTAGGGGGATGTTACGACCCGTCTCCGGGAGCTTCTGGATGAACTTCTTCTCCACATACTTAGAACGGATCCACGACTCCTTATCCCCCCTGAAACAGAGTGAGAGATGGGGAGAGAAAGATCAGTCCAGTGGAACACACCATCCCGTGCTGTACTGACGACGGTACAACGCACGGATTGCAGAAGTGTCATACACTGTACACGACACCGACATAAGCATGCGGCCATAAGCCACATTTCCAGGGGACAGTTTAGTTACGACACATGCCACAGTTGCTCTACCTTTGCAACTTCCTGCCTGGGGTGCAGAAGCAGAGAGGAAAAGAGGAAGTCAGATCATTGAACCGATTATAGCGTTCCGATCAAAGACGAGAGTATATTTCAGATAACGCTGGAAGGAAGTATGCTGGCATACATAAAGAGAATAGGGTTTAGCTGAATGTACGGTGTAATGAGAAGACTGAAGAAGCTGTAGTTTCAAGTTCATGTCACCCACCAAAGGTGGGTTTTTGTCGTAAGAGCGTGTTCAATGAAAGGTAAAATGTTTACAATGTTTCAAATAGAAGTGTCAGTGAGGATAACCGCTCTATATACAACACCCATTCTGATCTACACAATATATTTCTATAATATGTAACTCCTTACTAAATGTTGAAATGTGTACTGTGTGTGTGAGATTTAGTGTGTCATCGAAGAGTGATGACTGATGACCGGCGGAGCGATAATGACGGTGAGTTCCCACCTTGGGCTGGATGGGTGGGGTTTCTTAATGGTCATCTCATCTATACGGGCCTCATAGATTCTGTTGATGGCTGTGTTTCCCAACTCACACATCAACTGAAAGGAGAGACAGGACACACACACACACACACAGTTTAGAGTGAATGGAGAAAACATGATTGTTCGACAGTTTTATCGCCATTTGAAAAACATATATCCCTCTCTGTCATTGGACTGTGAGAGACAATGTTAAGACTATGGACATGCATCTGAAGTCATTGTAGAGGACATGGACTCACCCTAACCAGCTCTGGTTCCCAGGAGTCCAGGGTAAGGGAGCGCACTTTAGAGAAATGGACACCCAGACTCCTGTCACAAGGACAAAGAAAAGAAGGTTAGTTATGTATTAGTGTGTTTCTCACATAACTGGTTAAATCAGAAACATTTGAGCTATTGGGACTATTCTGTCACCATTTAAAAAAGGCAACTCTTAACCTAATTCAGAGTTACGTTTAGTGCAAAAGCTACAATTGGGTTAGGGGTTGAATTAGGGTTAGGTATTACCGATTAGGGTTAGTCATTAGGACTAGGATAAGTTTAGGCACAAATGTTAAATGATTGAGGTTAAGTTTAGGTTAGGTTCAGGGTTAGGATTAGGATTAGTAAAAGTAGGATTTTTTAAGGTCAGTCAACTTTTATATTTATATATTAAATTATAACTGTAATGGTAAGTAAACGTGTGTGTGTGTGTGTGTGTGTGTGTGGGCTTGCCCATCTCTGTACCCTACCTGTGTATCCCGGAGCAGACAATACAAAGGGTAATCCCCAGATTTATAGAGGCCCAGTCCGGCCCGGGCTCCCCACAATCACAGCACTGCCTGTTCCCCGGGATAGCCTGCACCTCCTCGAGAGCCTGTCGTCCTCCCATCTTCTCCTGCTCCCCATACATCCCTCCCCCTGGGCTGCCCCCCGAAACAGAGCTGCAACGTTCCCTCTGGGGGGGGTGGGGGGGGGTAAGGTGGATGAAAAAATAAAGAAAGATGTACACACACACAAAGGAATAAAAGCAAGTGCGTTGATGGCATTGGATGACTACTGACTACACTTTCTGTAGACAACTGACCTACAATTCAAAGAGCCAAAATGATTCAACGTGCATTTTTGACAGTCTCAAAGCATACCAAAAGCAGCATGGTCCGTGCGAAGTTGTCCATCACTTCTGGACCGATTACCTAATGACACCGTCCTAAAGGGTTTAACCAGTTAAACCGCGAAGCATTACACCTATCGCTCAGAAACGCTGTACATACCTACACATGCGACACACGCGGTTATGTTCCTAGAAGCTCTAGGTCTCGTTGGCGTAAGACGCCTAGCCGTCCAGTCAACTGATCTGTACATTTATGTTGCTATTTCTGTTTCAACCTGTAAACGCTCGCCTATGTAAAGCCAACTGTGTGTGTGTGTGTGTGTTCTCACTGGGCTATTTGGGTCTTCTCTCCGTTCCTGAAAGGCTGAGGCGATGCTGTTCTGGACCGCACTGATCCATCCCTGTTGCTGATGTTCTGAGTCAGCCTGCAACATACAGCTCCTACACACACACACACACTTTTACATTTATTCCCACCCAGTTCGTAACCCCTACCCCGTAAACCTAACATTACCCCCCAAAAATCGAACCATCGCCCTTAAACCCTACCCCTAAGTAAAAATGAAAAGACACGTAGACACACCACTCCAGACTCACTTAGCTGGAGAGACCACCTCAAAGCAGAACCGCCTCTCGTTGTCACTGCAGACCTTCACTGTACACAAACGCAGGTCCTCCATCACTACTGTGGGCTGCTCCTGTGGAAAGGGACACGGTGTCATTCATTGTCTTTGTGCCCGCGTGAACTTCTATTAAATATGCATGGGAATGTAAAGCCCTGGCTTTGAAAATTCACCTTCAATTTCTTCTGATAGACCAGTTGATTTTTCTGAATAGAGAACCAGCGCCTAAAGTGTTGAGACGGAAGATCGAAAAGAGATAGGAAAGAAAATGCGATCATCAGCTTCTTTGTCATTCTACCCATTCGCCTTGCTTGGCTAAAGCCTTAGATCCCTCTCCGGAAGCCTTATAAACTGACAACGAATTGAAATTGAGAGAGTAAAAGAGAGAGAGCAAAAGGGAGTGAGAAAGTGTCAGAGAAAGGGAGATTGACAGAGAGCAGCTGAGAGTGTGACAGAGCAAACGAGAGCAAAATAACAGGGGACTGAGAGGGGGATTGGCAGCAAGAGAGGTGGGAAAAAAAGAATACGGGAAGGTGAAAAGAACAACTTACAGTTGAGAAAGAGAGGGAGAGTAAGAGTGGGGTAGAAAGGGAGACAGGGTGAGATATACCTGCTCCAGGTTTTAAAGGCATTGCTGGCTCTCTTATACAGGTAGCCCTCCATGGCGATACCATTGGGAGCGTCAGCACAGAAATCCATTAAGGAGTTGTCATACGACACATCCTGCCAACACAAAAGCAACAGAAACATTACCAAAGGGAAGCCATGTTACTAAATATCACTATAATCCTGTGATGTCACTTGATCGCCAAATTCTGTCTGACAGGAAGTGGTGACAGCGTCAGCTTTGGCTAGCTTTCCAGTGTAATCACAAGGCAGCCATCTTTGTTTTGTTTGTTGTCTGTAGTGCTTGGTTCCAGCAGTGTATACCTTTTTCTTAATGGCGGCATGTCTCTGTTCCATGTCTCTCTTCTCCCTGGCTGAGTTCAAAACCAGCTGGGTGTGCTGTGTGACAGACATACAGGAGAAACAAAAGAGGACTCAGACACAAGCAAGTAGAATCCAATGTGGTTAAAAACAAAATGCACATTATCCTATCACTCGAGTGTGGCCGAATAAACAGGCCTTTTACTGCAGGTCAGGGATGGGAAAAAAGGATTTGCAATGTACGGTACAAACTGTTTATAGCTGGTGGATAAAGTTACAGAAAGACAGCGAAGGGGGCAGTAGAAGACCAAACTGCTGAAAAAGATCAGTAAAGATAAGAGGTCGGAAATATCACAGTGAGTGCGTTTGGACAGCGTTCGGGGGGGGGGGTCAGGGAGTCAGTCCATCACTCCAGACTTCCTCCTCTGGGGGGAAACAGGAAGGAGGGAGTGCTGAACCTCTCCCCAACTTCCAGTCTGTGCCTAGATGATCGAGGAAAACCCTCCAGTGGTCTAAAAGCAGCATCCTACACTTGGCTCTCTTTCTTTCCTTTTTCTCCTTCAGGATTATGTCTATCCAGAAGTGTGGAAGCACCTTCTTTATCTATTGCTAAGTTTAGTCTCTCTCACTTTTAATTTTGTTTTTTCTCTCGTATTTTCGCCATTTCCTGTAACTGCATATGATGTGCTAAACCACATGTTGTGGTTTGAGTAGACTAGTGAATGGTGACTTGTTTCCGGTTTTAAGTGCTCTTTGTCTTGCTGGCTGACTAAACTTTCTGTTAGTTTTAGTCTACTGTTTGGGCGCAAACACTTTGATATGGCATCTGGCACACACACACACATGCACACACACATACGCGCACACACTGAGAAACATTTACTTTCTCAGTCATGTGAAATGTTTCCTGTCGCTGGTGCCTGCACTGTTTCCTGTCACCGTCACATTGTGACATCCTCCGTCCCTCCTGACAACAGTGCTAAAACCGACAAGTGAAACCATGGAACCAACCACTGGAAATAACGTTGTTTAAATCATCTCTCCGCATCCCTTTCAGAGGATGAGAATATATCTACTCCTTTGCTTTCTACAGTAACCACGCAATCTTGATAAACATATTTGATCACTTCCCCAATGTCAGCACCTGAACAATGTTCTCTTCCTTAGCCTCACCATTTAGTGTGTTCCACAACCAACCCCCCTACTGTGTCTACTAATCACCTCTTCGCTGAGATGGCGTCGGTATTCGTCCAGCTCAGAGAGAGACTGGTGACCTTGCTGGAAGAACTGGGATTGGGCGTCCATCATAGACACCATCTAACAGAAGAAAAACACAGCAAGGCATCATCACATCATCAGCCTGGCTGCTAAACAGCACACCCACACCTACAAATCAATCCCCCACAACTGTCTCAACAAAAACTATTCAACATTTACAGTTTTCCCAGGAATAACATTTCCGGCATGAAACCCACCGCCATCAAGATGTCCATCTTCTTCTTGGATTCAATGACATTGATCTAGGGGAGTGAGGCAGAGAGAGAGACAGAGAGAGAGAGACAGAGAGAAAGGGAGATAGAGGAGGTAACATAGGTGTTATGTCTTACCGCAGGACAAATCCTTGAGTTTTAAAAGTATAATAACCCGGCCAATGGGAAGCCTTCATACAATCCGGAGGCCGAACATGTCACCCGGCAAAAATAACCCAGTCACCCTGCGAAAATAACCCAGTCACCCGGCAAAAATAACCCAGTCAACCTGCGAAAATAACCCAGTCACCCTGCGAAAATAACCCAGTCACCCTGCGAAAATAACCCAGTCACCCTGCGAAAATAACCCAGTCACCCGGCAAAAATAACCCAGTCACCCGGCGAAAATAACCCAGTCACCCTGCGAAAATAACCCAGTCACCCGGCGAAAATAACCCAGTCACCCTGCGAAAATAACCCAGTCACCCTGCAAAAATAACCCAGTCACCCTGCGAAAATAACCCAGTCACCCTGCGAAAATAACCCAGTCTTGGGTGTCCTCCAGGGCCATACCGGAGAGTACAAACCCGTCCTCTTCCTCAACCATCCACCCGGGAGGCCCTCACCTGCAGAACGTAGTCCAGCGCTCCGGATCGGAAGGTCTTGCGGGCGTTCAGGAGGGCGTTGCTGGCCTCCTCCACCTCGTGCTGTTTCCCACGGGGGGCCTGAGCGTTTCTGCCCAATGCCGCCTCCAGAATCTCACTGCCCCGCTCAAACTCCTTACGTACATCCTTGAACCGACGAACATCCCTGGAAAAAAGAGAAGGGGAAATGAAAAGCAGGCAAGGATAAGACGGTGACATGTATGAATGAAGAGAGAGGTCCTTCCAGACCAGAGAGTGGTGGGACTGGGTAAGGAAAGGTTGTGAAAGCAGTCAATGGGGCTGACAGGGCTGAATAATGAAGGCGTGCCGGATTAACTCACTCTTTCACAAAGTTCTGCAGTTTCAATTTCACCGACTTCTGTATGGCCTCAATCACTTCCTGGGGTGAGGGAGGGAAGGGAGAGACACTCAGGGCTTGTTTACATTACACAACATATTACGAGACATATCGAAGAAAACTCGAGACGCTATATTATTTTGTTGTGTAAACCTGCAGATATCGTTACATTGAGAAGCCACCTTCTGAGGTAGCGTGCACCACATTTTCGATAGAGCCCCAATGGAGATTTACAAGTGTTACGACAATTTTTAGGGTTAGGTTGACTGCACATTTCTGTGCAGTTTCTGTGCAGTACGCATTGCATATCGTGCGATTTTCCCACAACTGGCGGCCACCACTACCCGAGCATGGTACGCCTCGAACATGCTGGTGTAGATTCAAACGCTATGGAAATTATTATGTAATCTAAGATAAGCCTATCTAGCATTTTATTCTACCTCTCATAACATAAACATTCCCTCAGACACCTAAACTGTAATAACATGGCTACAGTAAGTAGCACTGAAAGCTAGCAACGGACAGGAGTCCAACTCACCCCCTGAGCTTCTAGAATCACTTCCAGCTTCTTGGAAAATTTCTGCAAACACTCCTGCGGAAAAAAAAACACAGCCTGAGTCAGTTTAACCATTTTTTTTTATCCATAATTGAATACAATAGAAGAGAACTGCTACTTCCCTTCAAAAGAACCTACCCTAAAAGAACACAACACTCACTGTGACACAGCATTTAATAACAACCCTTTATCACATCATAACACCATACCGTACAGTACATACATTTTGTACACTGATCCCAGGTCAGGGGTTACAGTCTCGGCAGGCCATCATTATACTCACCCCCATCATGTTGTCCTCAGAACAGTGGTGGCCCAGCTCTTTAAGACCCATCACAAAGCTCTTGTTTGTCTGGCAGTAGGCCTTGCCGGCCTCCAGCATGGAGTGGCATTGCTTAACCAGCTACACAAACCCACAACACATGTCAGGACAACATGGAGGATATGGGAGGTCAGAGTGGCACAACAAAACACATCAAACACCACACAGAATGGGTCCGATAAAACAAGGGAATCCATTTACGGCAACATCAGATGTGCACACATTGAAAAAGTCAACCTACAGTCTTAAAAGGTGTGTCTAAATTTGAGCCACTTTCACATGACAAGAAAATCTTTCTGCAGCAACAGGAAATGTGAGCGGTTGTGTGGTTTTATAATAAATGTTTTATAGGGGTTGATACATTTTCATTAGGTCAAATTAGACATTTTAATAGACAATTACCTACTATAGAAGCCTTTTTAAACTTTGAAGACACTAACAAAGAAATACAACAATGATCAAATTAAGATCCGGAATCTGTAATTTACCTATGCATCTATAAATGTTCCACACAGCATCAATGGGGAATTCAGACTATCAAGTGATTGAAAGGTCAATGTGTGGTCAGGGACTGTTTCTTTAGTAACAATAGCGGTGGGGAAGCAGTGCTAGATTTAGTTCCCTACAGTTCAGGTAAAACTCCATCTCTATTCACAGGAAAGGGATCTGGAGAAAGCTGACCTTACTGCTTCCTGTCCCTTTGGATGGCAGGGGTTGTAAAAGCAGTGATAACTTCACATCCAGAGGTCTGATTATTGGAGCACAGTTGCAAAGTGGGGAGCTGTGTGTGTGTGTGGGCATGTTTTACTTACCTTCTAAGAGTCTGCAGAAGTCCGCAGAAGGTAATAAAACATGAAAGACAGACCACGTGGGGACGTACCCACTAGAAAAACTTGTTTTTTGGCCTTGGGGTAGTTTTAGTTTAAGCGTTACTGTTTAGGTTTAGGCATTAGGGCTAGGTTACGTTTAGGTAAAAAGGTTAGGTTATTGAGGCTAAGGTTTAAGGTTAGGTTAAGATTAGGTAAAGGTTAGGATTATGATTAAAAATTAGTGGACTGAAAAATTAGTAGGATTATATGTGCCCCGTCGTTATCAGGCTCCAATCAAGCTAGAGCCTGTCAACAACGAGGTTACACAAACTAGTTTTATTAGTGTGTGTGTGCGTGTGTGTGCGTGTTTGCACGGATATTACAATACTTATGAGGACCAGACCTCCTAGTATAGCAGCCCATGATGGTAAATCATGACTAGTTAGGAAAGGTTGCGGTGTTTACTTTTAGAATTTCTTTTTAGGCTTGGGGTTAAGGTCAGAGGTCAAATGAGGTTTAGGGTTAGAATTAGGAAGAAGGATAAACTTAGGGATTAAGAGTTAGGCAAATCAGTTAGAGTTACGTTTAAATTTTGTTTTTGGAGGGGGGGGTAAAGGTTGGTGTCAAAGGTGTTAAGGTTAGGGGTTAGGGAAAATAGGATATTATATATTGTGGTCCCAAAAAAGTCCTCAAAAGTTTGTAAAAATGAAAGTGGGGGTGTCTGTGTCACTGTGTGTGTGTGGGTGTGTACAACTCTTACCTTTTCTAATCGTGTCTCCAGTTCACTGACATCTCCTTCCACTACTTCAATTGCGGCCCTGAATGAAACACAAAGACTGACACTTTAAGCTACTTTCCCTAGGCAGAAGGTTGTTCCTTTTCCGACACCCTGGTTGGCCAATAGCATGCTGGTCTAAACGTTTAACTGCTTGCACAACGTTACATCTGCAGTAACAGCAGTCAACACGTCTATGACTCCACGCCGTCTTCTGCCTGTAATACTGGTGGTCACGGCAGCTCAAGCACTAACGCCTGGCAACAAAGCACATGCAATCCGGCAGGGGCAATAATGGGGAAAGCCTGTCACAAGGCCGGTAGATGCACATTAGCCGCTGTGACTGTCTGCGAATCCATTTATCCTCACTGTCTGTCTGTCTTTCTGTCTGTCTCACATCAACGGCCCGACAGTGCGGTTTCCGCTGGCTTCCACCAAAGACAGAGATTCTGAGAGAGAAACAGAGAGAGCCTTAAACTGACAAAGCGGCAGAAAGAGATTGTGACTGAGAAACTGCGAGAGAACAGACAGTGTCTGTCCATCCGCTGGTGGCGAGGTAGACAGAGGATGCTGTCCTAGGGCCCATGAGCTCAGTATCTTTCATATTCAAATGACCTAGCCCAGTGTGACCGGAGTACAGATACAGACTGTCAAAGGTTTGGTGGGAAAGGAAAAACTATCAAAAAGTTCAGTGCACAGTGTGAGCCTGTCTTTACAGGATGATAGTAGTGTCATAGAAAGGTATGTATATCTGTGGATGTAAACTTGTGTATATGTGGAGACGGAGAAACCTTGAGTTTCCGTCGTGATACACACCCCCTCCCTACACGCGCACAAAAAAAATATGTTTCCTGTCTCCTGTTTATCACCTCAGTATCTCTCGCCTAACTTCCTGCTACACTCCACAACCCCAGCCCCCCCCCCATGGTTACCAAGCAACAGGAGGCAGCTGTTTGAAGCGTTGCCCTGAGTAAATCAGCCTGTCTCAGTCTGTACATGGTACCCTCCCTGTCCGGTCCTTCTTCCACTGACCTGTCTTTCGCTTCTCATCACTTTCTCTTTTCTCTAAAGTCCTTCTTCTCTAAAGTCCTGTGAATGCCTGCCTCTATGGCCTATTTAGCTCAAACCAGGCCAACATCGAAAACCATCTCCTCCCCCTCTGTTCCTACTCGCTCTCTCTGTTCTCAGTCAAACACGAGACCTCAGCGCTGCAGAATGCACCACCGACAGCCACAACCAGTCAAAGTTTCCGACCCTCAGTGGCTCCCAGAAAGACGGTTATTCAAGAAAGACAGAAGGTCAAGACAGAGAGAAAGGATAGGGGATTTGCAAGGTTAATCAAACAATACTTATGAAAATAGAACTAATAGAACTCAGCAAATCCAGAGAAATACAGGAGGGTGAAGAGAACACACCAGTGTCACTCGTTCTGTGTTGCCAGCCGAAGATCGGAGGCACACCCAACGCAACAAACCCCTTTTATTAGCATCAAAACCACGACAAAATCCACTTCCCTTTTGGTTCGATATTGTTTTATAATGTACGTTTGACTGTCTGAAAGGGATTAGTCCAGGCAGAACTCCAAGGTTGATTTGTTGCATTCCTAAACAGACTAACAACCTGGACTTCTAACTATCTGAGTGCCCTGGAATGTAAATGTCCCCCACTGTGAATTCGGGAGGGGCAGGGATTAAGGAGCTGTCTTAGTCAGTCCATCGTTCCATTTGTGCATACGTACGTCACACGCATTATCTTAGACACCAGTGGCCAGATTTTGACTAAACTTGGGTTAGTTACGAGTCTTGACTTGGTGATCCGTTTACGTACTTTTTCCGATTAGTACCTAAAACAACATGGCCGCTATTGACCACTAAACAGTCACGTTACAAATTTTCTGGATTTCGTTTACTAGATTAATAAAACCAATTTATAATAATTGACCTAAACAGGGACGCACAATCTATTAATGCAATTTCTATGTATTCATACCTATCTTATAGCCAATATATGTATGGATATCTTCTGAAAAACTTGAATGGAAAGGGGCTGTAAACGGTAAGATTCACATAGACTGTCCCTGTTTTGGATGCCCTAATGCTGTTTTGTGGACCTAACGTTTTAATGTTGGACGTACCAGTGCTACAGTACCAAAGAAAAGCTTCATTTAAAGCCCTGCTTACTACACTCAACAAGTTGTATAAAGTCACTCTTTTACTCGCACATACAAAGCCAGTCCAATCAATGAGAAAAGGAAGGGTTTGTCTCTTCTCAAGGCTCAAGGAGACTATGTTCGAGTTATTCGCTGTGAAAAAGCTAATTTAAGCAACAGGTGTGAAACTTTCCATTACATGTAGAGCTGGTTGTGCTGACTAACTAGCATGGTTTGACAAGATAGGCCAATACATCATCTATTCAAATTGCACAGGTTGCACTGACTTTCAGTACTTCTCAATTTCCTCTGTTGGAGGATGCAAGCAGGACTAGAGTCATGATTTTGCCCAATGTAATAGTTTTAGTAACTATCTACACAATCCACTGCAAAAACAGACGCTTTGAACTTTAGCTGTAATAAGCTGGTAGTTACATACATGAATGTCGCTTTTACAAACTTCCAAAACTCCCCCATTCAGAATGTACCACATGATGTTGTCCTAATTTATTTAAATCCTTTAAAGTTAAACTTGACCTACCTGAATCGGGGAGAGTCTTTGAGACACTCTTCAAAATCCAGTTTGACAGTCATCCTTCAGTTGTTTTGAGACAAATAACTACTAATATTGTTGAATGTGACATGGGAGATCATGAGAAAATAGATGAGTTTACACTTTTTTGTGCATTTTATGAATTTTTCAGTAACGAAGAATAATCTACATATACATATTTAATATATATTGCATTGTTTTAGGGTTTTGTAATAAATATTTCGTGTTGTCGTGAGTTATATTATTTTTCCAAATACATAAAAAATAAGATGTCAAAATTCTTGAATCGCGTCTCTCTCTCTCTTCTTGAACTAACAGGTTATTAAGCGTACTAAATTGATTAGATAAACTTAAAAACCAAATAAGTGCAATCCATTCATTAAGATAGTCAAGTTGTTCCACCTCGCTCATGCTACTCTTTTTGTCTGTCCTTTGCTGAGCGTTTGCGTCAGGAAAACGAAGAAATGCCCCAAAATCCCCATCGACAGACTAGATCCTTCCACTGAAAATATTCCAACGTCAAAGTAATAAAAACACCTGCACGCGCCCGTCGCAAAAAAAACAAACATTAAATAATCAATGACATTTCCCTTGAGAATCCCCAGGATGGCGAGGTTGAAAAAGTACCAAAAGAATCTTCTACACAGCTCGCTTCCTCGCCGCCTTGGTCCACCCCTTCACACTATTTCCGGGTACGCAAGTGTCATTTCACTAGGCATTTCACGAGGCACATTTTGGTGGTGAAGGGCAGCCTAGGTTCTTGTTGGGCAGCCTCAATCAATCAATCAATCAAGATCCTTGTACTTTGATGGGAAGGTGTGAAATGAACACATAACATACATACACATAAGCTAGCCTAGAGGAGACCAGAAAAAATAATGTTTCCCTTTCCACTAACCATAAATGTAGCCATAATCCATTAAACCTGAAACTTCATGCTTAAGGTAAGGCAATAGGGTTAGATTAGTCTTGCAAGGGCATACCTCCAAATGTTGTCATCCTTCCCTAACCCTGAAATAGCCTTCATCCTAATGTGGACCAGTTAAAAAAACCTTTTGTAGACAGAATTGTCTGGTTTTACTCTTTGGTCCCCTTATGTAGAGTGAAACCAGGATCAAAAACACATGAACTCACCTTCTCTCTCCGAGAGGACTATTTCAAAACAGAATGTAAAAAGTCCACATAAAAGTCCAACACGAGAATAGCCTCAACATGATAACAACATACAGTTATTTCTGCATAACTAGAGAAGTTTGTCATCCACAATAGCTAGCCTGTGGTGGACTGGCCAAGACAGACCTATCATTAGTCTATTGAGACCCATTATTTTTGTCTCAGTGCATAATGCAACACACAGCACGTGATCACAGACACACATAGCCTATAAAAACATCAACACATACAAACACATTTGTTTTCCAATGTTTGTGGGGACCAAAAGAGTGATTCCCTATTTTCCCTATCCCTTAAACCTAAATGTAACCCTAACCATTCTAATAACGCTAACCTCACTAACCTAACCTTTATGCCTAAATGTAAACTAACCCGAATGCCTAACTCTTTAGCCATAAAACCAAAAAATAACACCAATTCTAACACTAACCCCAGATGAAAGTATCACCCTCAATGTAAAATCTAACCGACATAGCCTTTTTCCTTGGGGGAATAGCTAAAAATCCTTGTGGGAAGCACATTTTCAGGTTTTACTCAATGTGGGGATTTCTGGTCCCTATATGTAAAGTAAAACCAGGATCACACACAAAAAGGCATAACGTGCACATTAATATAATACAATAGTAAAGATCTAAATTAGAAAAAAGTGCATTTTACCGGTGGGTAGCTGCTAAATAGTTTGTATGCAGGTCTACAATGTTTTCGAACATATACTACATCAACATAACTCCTCAACACATCCACCACCAGCAGAAATGTTCAGCAGATGAGAGCTGCAAGCAGGGGGCTCGGCAAGCCCGAGCCCCCTGCTCGGGCTTGCGAACTGCTCCCCCTTTTGACCAAAATACGTAATTACATTACATGCGCTGGCCACTGGCTACGCTGCTTTCGCATAGGCTACCTCGCTTAATCGGTTTAGTACAAGTGCGTAATGACGCTTACGTAACCCTGAGGAGCATATAGTGGCCTGTCCAATATATTGTAAATATAATAATTAAATAGACAGAACAGTAAAAATATTTC
>JACXGI010003607.1:32909-61005 GCA_016801175.1 Esox masquinongy | reverse complement strand
TCAGTACTCATATATGTAGATACCTTCTGTTCCCTACTACCCTACAACACAACTCTATGGTCAGTACTCGTATATGTAGATACCTTCTGTTCCCTACTACCCTACAACACAACTCTATGGTCAGTACTCGTATATGTAGATACCTTCTGTTCCCTACTACCCTACAACACAACTCTATGGTCAGTACTCGTATATGTAGATACCTTCTGTTCCCTACTACCCTACAACACAACTCTATGGTCAGTACTCATATATGTAGTACAACTCCAGATTGTACTTTAGTACCACAGAGATTCAGAACAGTTTTGTCATCCTGCGTTGTCAACAGATGACAGATAAACCCAACAAGCATGGAACAAGCACAGAGGACATATCATTTAAGTCAAAGAAGTTGTTCTAGTTAACCGTGTTGTTTCGTAGATTGGCTGATACAGACGTAGCCGTGTGCCACGTTAGAAAATAATCCACAGCAACAGGGTGTCTTTTAAAGTGCGACGTTTTACTCCTTTATACCCGTTTCTTTGAGACGTGTAAGCCCGTTTTTAAGTGTCGTCCCATTTTTTCCGTCTGCAGACAAGTTCTGCACGTCCTCTGAGTTTGAGTGTGGTAACCACCGCTGCATCTCCAGACACTGGGTGTGTGACGGCGCCGACGACTGTGGGGACAACACCGACGAGGACGACCGATGCAGTGAGTGACTCGCCTGACCTTCGGCCCTCTGCCGCCTTCGCCGCCGATCTCTCTCGTTTCCCCGGTAACTTATTTGGGCTTTCTCCATAGAAACGAAGACGTGCAGCCCGGAGGCATTTCAGTGTCCCGGCACCCACGTGTGTGTCCCGCAGCGCTGGAAGTGTGACGGGGACAAGGACTGCCTGGACGGGGCCGACGAGAGCGCCAAGGCTGGCTGCTGTGAGTAGGACCGTCTCAGCCTCCACCCACCGCGTCGAGGCGCGCGTGCGTGTGTGTTTTATCTACGGCTGGTGGAAGCTTTTCAGCCCCTTCCATTTCCTCCAGTTGCCACAACCGACAAACTCCCAGATAACGGACAAATCACACATCTGCTGAACTGTGCTTGGAAAGTAGAGCCAAGCAGAAAGCAGACCACTCTCTATTTAATTGTGGGATTAATACAGGAATGGGAAGGCTTCAGACTTCTATTATGTCTTTTTGTCATTATTAAACAGGCCAAATCTGCTGACTATTTTAAGAATATTGCCGAGAGTTATTTTTTCTTGCAACAAACCTCTTTTTTTGACAACCCATCCTGGCATTCTTCTCTGTGTCGGCCCCATCTCAGTGTACAACAACACTTGTGACGAGAATGAGTTCATGTGTCAGAACAGACAGTGCATCCCCAAGCACTTCGTGTGTGACCACGACCTTGACTGCTCCGACGGGTCCGACGAATCCCCGGAGTGTGGTGAGTGTTTCTGGTGCTGGGGACGGACGTGACATGCAGTCGCTGTGTGTTCTCTGTGGTGCAAATATATTTCCATTGGTGTGCGTTTAAATGATCTCGGATTCTTGGTACCGCTCTCCTGTTTCGTAGAGTACCCAACATGCGGGCCGGAGGAGTTTCGCTGTGCCAACGGTCACTGCCTGACCCAGAAGAGCTGGGAGTGTGACGGAGAGTTTGACTGTCGGGACCAATCAGACGAAGCCCCCAAGAACCCTCGCTGCACGGACTCTGGTCTGGCACACCCTAGCACGCGCTCACACATGCATGCACACACACAAACTGTTAACGGTATTTGTCAACTTTGCTTTCTGTCTAAACAATAGAAACATATCTGTTACACACCATTACAGCTTTTTCTCATTCTGGTAGATTTATTGTCTTATCTGATCGTTTTGTCATCATGGTAGATTTAACTTGTTGGATCTTTGTCATTGTGGTGGATTTATTGCCTCATTTACTTTGGGTGTCATCGCGGTTGATATATTAACTTGCCTGTGGCTTCTTGTAGAAAGGGACTTCACTGTTGATTCAGTTTGGGTAACCCACTGACGAAGTCACTCAAATGATTCTCTGTGGCTCCGTAGAAGTGGAGGTCCGCTGACTAGTGTGACCGATTGTTAATGACACCTGACCCTCTACTGTCCTTCCGCCCTCAGAGAGGAAGTGTAATGAGTCGGCCTTCATGTGCCGTAACGGGAAGTGTCTTAACGAGACGTTGCTGTGTGACCGCAACGATGACTGCGGAGACGGCTCTGACGAACGCAACTGTTTTGTCAACGAGTGTCTGAACAGCAAGCAGAGTGGCTGCTCCCAGCTCTGTGAGGACCTCAAGATAGGCTTCAAGGTGTGGTATTGGAGCGTGTGTTAACCTGATGAATGTGTTCCCTGGTGTTCTACTGTTGACCTGCTGTCTTTGTTACCAGGTGTTCTACTGTTGACCTGTTTTCCCTGATGTTCTACTGTTGACCTTTTTTCCCTGGTGTTCTATTGTTGACCTGTTTTCCCTGGTGTTCTACTGCTGCCTTGTGTTCCCTGGTGTTCTACTGTTGACATATTTTCCCTGGTGTTCTACTGACTTGTGTTCCCTGATGTTCTACTGTTGACCTGTGTTCCCTGATGTTCTACTGTTGACCTCTGTTCCCTGATGTTCTACTGTTGACCTGTGTTCCCTGGGCCTCTGCAGTGCCGCTGTCACCCTGGCTTCCAGCTGAAGCGGGACGGGAAGACGTGTGTGGACATAGATGAGTGTACCACCTCCTACCCCTGTACCCAGCGCTGTATCAACACCCACGGATCCTTCCACTGTCTCTGTGTGGAGGGTTTCCAGCTACGACCAGATGATCCAACCATCTGCAAGTCCACCTCCGGTAAGCACAACAGCTCCAGGCTACGGCTTTGCTCTCTTCTGGAAAATGTTTTCAAATGTATTCTTTTGTATTCTTAGCTAACATGAGCCAGCTATCAGTGAATAGGAGTGTATCTTTATTTGTGACCAGATCAGCTGTGCACAGAGACCTTCTCTCGACAGCCTAACTCTGCTCCTCCATCTACAGAAGAGGCTTTCCCTAATTCTGCTCCTCTGTCTACAAAGGAGAAGCCTTTCCCTAACTCTGCTCCTCTATCTACAGAGGAGGATCCTTTCCCTAACTCTGCTCCTCTATCTACAGAGGAGCCTTTCCCTAATTCTGCTCCTCTGTCTACAAAGGAGGAGCCTTTCCCTAACTCTGCTCCTCTATCTACAGAGGAGGAGCCTTTCCTGATTTTTGCCAATCGGTACTACCTCAGGAAGCTGAATCTGGATGCTACCAACTATACTCTGATAAAACAGGTGAGCCGGCAGGCCATGGGGGAATCAGTAAGTCATTTAGCCATTTGTGAGTTATTCAGGATTATCTAGAAACAGTGAAAATAATATATTACCTAATTTATCCTGAATGTGTGCATTTGAATGTGTGGTCTTGGCAAAGTGGAAGAGACTATTATGCCCCCCCCCCCCTTTTTGTGTGTCCATACATTTGACATGTATCCAAACTTTAAAAAGTGTGATCTTCTGAATGTTCTTTTCCCTTAGAAGTTAATTCTTATTTAAATTAGTTAAAAATGTATGTGTACCTTTAATATGTGAATCCAAACAACCTGTTTGAAATGTGCATGTTTACCAGGGCCTGAACAACGCGGTGGCCTTGGACTTCCACTATGCAGAGCAGATGATCTACTGGACTGACGTGACCACGCAGGGATCCATGATACGACGTATGAACATCAACGGGAGCAACATTGAGGTCAGTCCGGCGGTTGTTCAGTCTGTGACTCTCTCAAATGGTCTGTGGACAATTAGCTAGCCCATGGGTCAGATCGGTCATATTTCCTGTCTGTGATTCTCTGATTTGACTGACTTGTTCGGAGATCTTGGACTACCTAATTACTGAGTCTCTGAATCTTGTGGCTCTGATTGGTCAGCAGGCTAGTTTATTTCTGTCCTGGATAGGTCACCTTTGTGTGGCTCTGATTGGAGAGTTAGCTAGTTTTTTTTAATATCTCGTCAGTTGGCCCACATCTGACTTTCTGGCTCTTTTCCAGGTGCTACACCGGACCTCCCTAAGTAACCCGGATGGATTGGCGGTAGACTGGGTAGGAGGGAACCTCTACTGGTGTGACAAGGGGCGGGACACCATTGAAGTGTCAAAGCTCAATGGAGCCTTCCGTTCGGTACTGGTGAACACCGGCCTGAGAGAACCACGTGCCGTGGCTTTGGACGTACGCATTGGGTAAGGCTCACAGCCCAGAGAATAATTAAGCAATGCCGTCCTAGAGGGTGCATTATATGGTCATTATACAACAGCTCAGGACTGTTGTTGTGTGATGTAACACAGGTGTCAGCCAATTAGCATCCAGGGTTTAAACAACGCTGTTTAAACTGTCCGAAATAACAAATCATTCAGCCAGTCAGATCTGGAGCCCTGTCAGGTGCCTTTTATTGTGCGATAGTAAAATATAACATTGAGACCTCATCCTGACCATGTGTCCAAATTTAGGCTGCAACTAGTAGAATTTTTCTTGGTTAGTCCTCGGGTCCGATCGGCTCGAAGGACCAGGTGCTCTTTCCCCCCAATATGGTAATGAGGTGATAATGTAGTATTGTCTCCTGTCCTGTTCAGCTATCTGTACTGGTCAGACTGGGGAGAAAACCCCCACATAGGACGAATAGGGATGGATGGCTCCAACAGAAGCGTGATCGTGCAGGACAAGATCACCTGGCCCAACGGCCTCACGCTGGACTTCATCAACGACCGCATCTACTGGGCCGACGCCAGGGAGGACTACATCGAGTTCGCCAGCCTGGACGGAACCAACAGACACACAGGTACTGAGCACACGCACACACACACGCACGTGCGCGGTCCTTTATGTACAACACATGAAGTCTGTGGGAACACCGCACAATGTTTTCCATCACGAGACATCAAGCCGCTAAACACATCAGAGGTTGCATAGTTGTGACGAAAAAAAGAAAGACCGCATGGAGGTTCCAGTTGTCTTGGAGACAGCCCTGTTACAGTACAGAGAAATGAAGTTGTCTATTGTTTAGGCAAAGTGAAAACATGAATGACATCTGAATATACCAAGCCTTGTTACCAGACGAAAGACAGCACTCCATTTTGGAGGCCGATCAGGCACGCAGAGCCGTCCCTCGTTTAAAATCCTAACATTCACAAACCTCTGTGTGACGCTAAAGCACATTGAACTTGTTATTTTTTCTGGAACCAAATGTTGGGTTTCAGTGGGGTGGTTTTCCAGTTGAGCTGGGATACAGAATGGTAGGCTACGTGTTTGTGTCCTGTAGGATTTGTCCAAACCTGACAGAGCTGTTTTCCATTGCCTGATGGGAAATATATTTCTCTAGTGGTCGATATTGGAGCCTAGCCTGTGTTGGAGTTGTGGTGCAATGGTGCTAGCCCACCTGTGGTTTATTAAGCTAGGCACGTGCACACTTACACAAACACACACAGACTTCCTGTAATGGCGTCCGTGTGTTTGCTGAGTCTCAGGCTGTTTGAGTTCAGATAAGAACGTGGTCAAAGGTTCCCCGATGTGGATCCAACCATCTCCTTTGACCTCCAGTATCACAGGACAAGCTCCTCGGGGCTCAGCCAGGTGGCAGGATATATTCTGCAAGCAATGATTAGAATGTCAGCTGACTATTGTTGAGATACCACCATCCTGATTGCTGTGTACCTCCCCACAACACAAAATGGTTGTGTTGTTAAATCGTATTCATTTAATTATGTTTATGTTTTCTCAATAGCAGGGTGTGTTGTTTGACGCAATGTATATGTGGGTATCGTATTCAACCAAGGATACTGTATATTAATGCTTGTATGCAGACTGTGCAATTAGCGTGCTAGCTTTCATTAAGACAAATAGAATTGTTAACATAGCTAGTCACAGGTGGCATTCCCTGGTTGCAGTTGTAACCTTTGAGCAGACCAGTAACCAGGACATTGATATTTACAAATCACTTCTGGACGGGAGCTGTGATACAGTATTCATGTCCTCCCCTCCTAAAGTAAATTAAACTTTAAATGGCCTTATCGCTTGAAATCAGGCTTTGTTGCATTGCTTTCAGTCAGGAAAGATTTCTTATGTACCCCATTCATGCCCGTTCTTACCTCGATGCGTGGACCGATGCCACACATGTTTGAACCCTGTAAGTAGCATTTCCATGTGTGTTACTGTGCTTTTAGAGGAGAGGACATTGAAGCAGCTAATGGTGTGTTTCCATAACAACAAAGCAAGCAGAAATAGTTTAATGAAGAGGGACCTTCTCAACTGAGGCGATAAGCACATAATAGTTAGGATTGTAACTGTCGTAAGGCTCCCCTAATGGCTCCGATTGCATAACACAGAGATAAAGTAGTACATCATTTTGTTGTTGTTCAATATACCATTGTCCTTGTTTTGGTCGTTGGGCATTTCGGAACTATAAATGGGTTTACTGGCAGTAATGTGATATCGTTATGGTCCAGTTGTCAATTTAATAGAGAAAATACTCAGAATATAACCAACAGAATGACTATGACCCAGGTTATAGCCAATAGAATGATACAGACCCAGGTTATAGCTAATAGGATGATTTAGACTCAGGTTATAGCGAATAGGATGATTTAGACCCATGTTATAGCCAATATGATGATTTAGACCCATGTTATAGCCAATATGATTTATACTCAGCTTATAGCCAATATAATGATTTAGACCCAGATCATAACCAACGGTGGTTTCCCTTCAGGTCATGTGGTGGCCAGGTAAATCTACTGGTCCCACTAATCTACTGGTGTGTGTTTGTGTCCACAGTGCTGACCCAGGACATCCCTCATATCTTCGCCATGACTCTGTTTGAGGAGTACATCTACTGGACAGACTGGGAGACCAAGTCCATCAATCGCTGCCACAAGACCCTGGGCATCAACAAGACCACGCTGATCACCACCCTCCACCGGCCCATGGACATCCACATTTATCACCCCTACCGGCAGCCAGAGGGTAAGACACCAACACATACAACACACACACAAATAGAGCCAGACACACACACACACACACACACGCGCGCGCTTGCGGTAGTTCCAACTGAAACGGTTGCTTTCTCCTCCCCTGGCGACAGTGTTTAACCATCCCTGCCAGACAGACAACGGGGGCTGTAGTAACCTGTGTCTGCTCAGTCCTGGGGGGAGCTACAAGTGTGCCTGTCCCACCAACTTCTACCTGGCCAACGACGGACGCACCTGCATGTCCAACTGCACCGCCAGCCAGGTGAGGAAGTGATGCGACCGTTTGGGAGGTGGGTTAGCTGACGGGTGGGGCAGCGGAGTCTCTGGTGAAGGGAGGAATATTCCATTGGTCTTTATGCCTTGTTAGTTGTCAGTGAAGAATTTCTATCTACACACCACATACAGTCTGACTACATACAGACTACATGAACACTACATACAGACTGACTACATACAAACTACATGAACACTACATACAGACTGACTACATAGAGACTACATGAGCCTCTACATACAGACTTCATAAAAACTCCATACAGACTGACTACATACAGACTACATGAACACTACATACAGACTGACTACATACAAACTACATGAACACTACATACAGACTGACTACATAGAGACTACATGAGCCTCTACATACAGACTACATGAACACTACGTACAGTCTGACTACACACAGACTACATGAACACTATATACAGACTAACTACATGCAGACTGACTACACAAACTAAATGAACACTACATACAGACTGACTACACACAGACTACATGAACACAACATACAGACTGACTACATACAGACTACATAAACACTACATACAGATTGAATACACAAACTACATGAACACTACATACAGACTACATGAACACTACATACAGACTGACTACATACAGACTGCATAAACACTACATACAGACTACATGAACACCACATACAGACTGACTAAATGCAGACCGCATGTACACTACATGCAGACTACATGTACACTACATGCAGACTACATGTACACTACATGCAGACTACATGTACACTACATGCAGACTACATAAACATTACATACAGATTACATAAACACTACATGCAGACTACATAAACACTACATACTGACTACATACAGAGTGACACTACATACAGAGTGACTACATACAGACTAGTTAAACACTACAAACAGTACAAACAGACATACGACTGTTTGAATTGACTCTCTGTCTTCTCTCCTTTTCCCCTCAATCTCTACCCTCTCTCCTCTCTCTTTTCTCTCCTGCTGCAGTTTGTTTGTAAGAACGACAAATGCATTCCATTCTGGTGGAAGTGTGATACTGAGGATGACTGTGGGGATCGCTCTGATGAGCCTGTAGACTGCCGTGAGTGTGCCGTCTTAAAATTACCACAGGAAAGAAGTACAGTGACTGCAGATTAGACAGGCTTGACATTAGAGAGGTAGGGCAGTGACCGAATCATCGCTGGTTCCAATCCTTGAGCTAACAAGGTGCGTGTATGTTGCTGTGCCTTTGAGCAAGGCACATCACCCTGATTCCTGTAAACATACAAAAATATAGTAAGCCTAAATGTATTTTAACCCCTGAGGGTATTGAACCCAAAACCTTGGCATAGCAAGCGCATGAATGTGAATGATCTTTTGTGAACAATAAGATGGTTCGGAAAACTAGTTTCCTGTCTGTTTTCCCTGCAGCTGAGTTTAAGTGCAGGCCAGGGCAGTTCCAGTGTGGTACAGGCATCTGTACCAACCCAGCCTACATCTGTGATGGAGACAATGACTGCCAGGACAACTCTGATGAAGCCAACTGTGGTAAAGCCTTGTTCTTTCTCGCTCTCCATCTCGACCCTCCTTCAGTTGCCTCTATCAAATTTTCTTTCTTCTTCTGATTCTCTCTCCACCCTTCTCTCTCCCTTCACTTCATGATCTCTACCTTTTCACATTTGTTTTGTAATATCTGTCAGTTCTGCGCTGCTCTGACAAGTTTCTTCTCTCTGTCTGTTTGTTTGTCTCTCTCTCTCTGTCTGTCTCTCTCTGTGTGTCTGTCTGTCTGTCTGTGTCTGTCTGTCATTGCTCTACAGATATCCATGTGTGTCTACCCAGTCAGTTCAAGTGCTCCCATCCCAGCCGCTGTATACCAGGAATATTCCGGTGTAACGGACAGGACAACTGTGGAGAAGGAGAGGATGAGAAAGACTGCCGTGAGTTCAACAACCCCTTATCATCTACAAATGCTTAATTACATGTGTTTAGGCATGTTGTTATACACACAAGTACCAATGCTTTATACTTTACTGTGGGAATACTGTAGTTTTCTCATATCAGGACTGTCTTACTACAGTTATTATTATACCTGTGTAGTATAGTTGTAATAGGTTATTATTATACCCGTGTAGTATAGTTGTAATAGGCTGTTATTATGTTCCTGTTGTAATAGGTTGTTATTATGACCCTGTATTACAATTGTAATAGGTTATTATATCTCTGTAGTATAGTTGTACTAGGTTGTTATTATATCTCTGAAGTATAGTTGTAATAGGTTGTTATTATATCTCTGTAATATAGATGTAATAGGTTGTTAATTTATCTTTGTATTATAGTTGTCATAGGTTGTTATTATATCTCTGTATTATAGTTGTAATAGGTTGTTATTATATCTCTGTAGTATAGTTGTAATAGGTTGTTATATCTCTGTAGTATAGTTGTTATAGGTTGTTATTATATCTCTGTAGTATAGTTGTTATAGGTTGTTATTATATCTCTGTAGTATAGCTGTAATAGGTTGTTCTGATATCTCTAGTATAGTTGTCATAGGTTATTATATCTCTGTAGAATAGTTGTAATAGGTTGTTCTTTGTCTCCTCCTTCCAGTCTAGTAACACTGTCTTTCTGTTTTCGCTCCTTGTAGCCGAGGTCACGTGTGCACCCACCCAGTTTCAATGTGCAATCACAAAGCGCTGCATCCCTCGTGTGTGGGTGTGTGACCGTGACAATGACTGCGTAGATGGATCGGATGAACCAGCCAACTGCAGTAAGACCCTACTGCTGTGTTTCATAAGAACTATTCTAGAATAGCAACAGAAACCATATCCTTGTTGAAGTGCAAACACATTTCTGTGGTACTGCACTCCGCAGGTTCTGGCTTACACTCCAAACTCTTCAGTTATAACTCTTTAAGACGTCGTCACATGCTCCCATCGCCTAAAAAATATATCTGGCCTTTTACAAGCCTCAATCTCACCACTCTCCCCCTCCTCCCTTCCCCCCCCCCCCCCCCCCCCCCCCCCCCCCCCCCCCCCCCCCCCCCCCCCCCCCCCCCCCCCCCCCCCCCCCCCCCCCCCCCCCCTCCTCCCTTCCCCCTCCTCCCTTCCCGTGTCCCCCTCCCCCCCCCCATCCCTTCCACCCTCCAGCCCAGATGACGTGTGGCGTGGATGAGTTCCGCTGTAAGGACTCTGGTCGCTGTATCCCGGCCAGATGGAAGTGTGACGGGGAGGACGACTGCGGAGACTCATCGGACGAACCCAAGGAGGAGTGTGGTGGGTGTTCTGTCCTGTCACCTAGGCAACAGAGAAACGGCTCCACCCACCGTGTCAGGACGCCGGGCGTCATTAACATATATTATGTTAATGATCCGGCTCTGCATCCATTGCTCAGTATTTCAGTCATGTGACTGGCTGCAGTATTTCCAGTGTAGAGGGCTCAGTTATGGTACTAGTGATGTTTCACAGCTGTATAGTTATATGTCCAGAGTGATCGTAGAAGGTTAATATTCCGGTGTTGACCTCCCCTACTGCATGTCGTTGTGTTACCGTGTTGACGCTGTGTGTGTGTGTGTGTGTGTGTGTGTGTGTGTGTGTGTGTGTGTGTGTGTGTGTGTGTGTGTGTGTGTGTGTGTGTGTGTGTGTGTGTTCGTTCAGATGAGAGGACATGTGAGCCGTACCAGTTCCGCTGTAAGAACAACCGCTGTGTCCCGGGCCGCTGGCAGTGTGACTACGACAACGACTGTGGGGACAACTCGGACGAGGACAAATGCGGTGGGTGCTTTCTGTCGTCGCGGTTACTGACCAGCCGTTCTCTCGCTCACCGTCCTAATATCCCTTCATGTCACTCGGCCCAGTTTCACTACGATGTTCCAATGCGTTGTGTACTGGACGCTCACTCCGTATGACCAGCAAAATACACTGTCAGTTGTTTGATTCCTGCACCCGGCTGTCTGTCATTTTTGCTGTTTTGTCCGTCACGGTCTGTTTTGTAGCTAACACATAGTAGTCTTACCTGAATAAGTGTCAGTTCACTTGTTTTGGCCTTTACTCCTTAAATATCATCTCTGATGCATCTCACCTCATCTAATGTTTATGTTTCATTTCCCACTGACTGAGCTGTGCATGACCCAGAGGTAGGTCTCCATGTTCAACCATCTCCGTCTCTCCACACCTTATGTCACTGTGCTTCTGCTCTCCTGTCGCATCCCATCCCAACCATTTATATGCCTGATGAATCCATTTCAAATTCCCTCCTTGGTATCTTCTCAAACACTGACAGGTCAAAGCAGGGCTCCAAACGAGTCTTTCTATTGTCCAGTTTTGTGTTTAGAGAGCGTGTGGGGGTGTGTGTGTCTGCGTGGAACAGGGGAAAAAAATACAACCAAACCGTGTGTTAGAAACACATTGTTCGATTTACTGTTATCACGTCAATTCCAGCAGTTCATCTCAACATGGAATGGTGTTCGCTTCACCCAGCTCGTCACCCAGCCTTTGACCGCCATTGTTTGTCCTCCCTCTGTGTCCCAATGCTTTGTTGTGTATTGTGACTTGTCTCGTTCTGTGTGCTTTCCCCGTGAGATATTTGCAAGCCATTTCCAGCTAAGCTTTACAGTATAGTAGACCTAATGCTGGGCCGTGTGTGTGTGTGTGTTTGTGTGTGTGTGTGTTTGTGTGTGTGTGTGTTTGTGTGCGTGCGTGCGTGCGTGCGTGCGTGTGTGTGTGTGTGTGTGTGTGTGTGTGTCTGCAGTTCCGAGACAGTGTTCGGAGAGTGAGTTTGCCTGCACTAATGGACGCTGCATCGCCGGGAGGTGGAAGTGCGATGGCGACCATGACTGCGCTGACGGTTCGGACGAGGTAACAGACACGACTCCGTCATAGCCGTTAGGTCGGTGCAGCAGATGACACTGACTCCTACTCAGCTAACAACGTCACCGTCAGCAGGCCCGGCTTTGTACTTGGCCAATAAAGTGTTTGAGGCTTTTTATTTTGTGTCGCCGTGTTTCCCAGGACGGTTGTGACCTGAAGTGTGACAGTGAACAGTTCCAGTGTAAGAACGGCCACTGCATCCCCAACCGCTGGCGCTGTGACGCAGACGCCGACTGTATGGACGGCAGCGACGAGGAGAACTGTCACATTGCTGGTGAGTGTGTCTCCGTCTCCGCCGGGGCTGTTCACGCTGCCGTGGGTCACATCGTTGAGGTGGAACCTTCTCCACCTTATTCAGAATGATTCTAAACACGTAAAAGCATGTGGTACCCTTTTTTTCCTTTAAAAGACCCTCGGTACGTCCTTTAGGAAAGATAACAGACAGCCTGTATTTTCTCTTTCTCGCTCCGTGCCTCAGTTGAGAGACACTGCCCCCAGGAGGACTTCCAGTGTAACAACACACTGTGTAAGCCCCTGGCCTGGCGCTGTGACGGGGAGGACGACTGTGGAGACAACTCAGACGAGAACCCCGACGAGTGCAGTGAGTAGTGATGTCACATCCTTTCACGTCGCATTCTCTCTACAAGCACCCTTTTTCGCACACAGTCAGCTGAATTGTGTGCTGACCTGACCACACGTCCACCAGTCCAGAAGTTGTGACTGAAACAGCGATGCGAAAGAAAAGAGCAGAGCCAGCCCGATAAGTTTCTGTCGGCGTAACATTCTGAAACAGGGAGTGGATCCTAAAACCTTATTTGACCCCTAACCCCTCCCCACGTCTTCCTGCCCTCAGGGATGTTCCAGTGCCCTCCCACCAGGGGTTTCCGCTGCCAGAACGACCGCGTGTGTCTGCAGGTGTCCAAGCAGTGTGACGGCGTTGACAACTGCGGGGACAAGTCTGATGAGCTCCACTGTCGTGAGTCCGCCGGGCCGCCTCCCCCTTTACAGACCCCCCCCCTGCTGTTAGCGCATGCTAGCCAGACCTTCCCATAGACGCCCAGCCATTGTGTGCGACAACGCTATTTAATGGATGCCTGTGTGACAGTCGGTCTGTGTCTTCCCTCAGAGCCCCCCCCAGACAAGCCTACCTGTGAGAAGGATGAGTTCCTGTGTGCCAGCGGAAGGTGCATCAGCTCCAACCTGCGCTGTAACTTCTTCAACGACTGTGAGGACTACGGTTCGGACGAGATCCGCTGCAAGACAGGTGCTCCGAGTCCGGCCTGGTTGACAGGCAGCATGCGCCGATGGGTACCACTTATATGACGTGTTAGGAAGGGAACGGTGTTTGTTTCTTTTTTTGCACGCGCCTTCTGTTCGCCATCCAAAAAGGTTTTCCTGTTTTTGTTAACCGTACAATGGCTTCACGCTTGCATATCCTTCATGTTCTTTTTACGTGTGCGTGCGTGCGTGCGTGTGCGTGCGTGTGCGTGCGTGCGCGTGTGTATCCCTGATCCTGCAGACACCAAGCTGAATGACTGCAGGAGTAACAGGACTCTGTGTGGGGACGGGGACGAGGCCCATTGTGTCACCAACAAGACCGACTCCTTCTGCTCCTGCAAACCCGGTTTCCAGAAGACCGGCCACAACACCTGTGAAGGTACGCCACGCCCCCCGAACGCCCCTAACCTCACGTCACGCATACTGACGTTTCATAATAAAAGACACCTGGGTTGTTTCGTTCCAAACATCTAACTACCGGGTTACTTACAGGCCCACATTTCGTCATCGGCGCGTGTTTCACGTTGTTGTCGTCCAGCTGCTCAGTGAGATGTTTTACTAACCTCCTCCTCCCGTCCGCTGGTCCTCTTTCAGATAAGAATGAGTGTAAGCAGTTTGGCGTCTGCTCCCACGTTTGTAACAACACCAAAGGATCCTACAAATGTAGCTGCCACAGACACTTCACCAGGATCAACGACACCTGCAAGGCTGACAGTACGTTTGACCGCTTTAGGGAATAGTTTGTCCCTCACCCGGGAATGCGTTGACTCTTTTATGGACTTCCTAAGTTGTTTAATTTCCCTCCTCTCCCCCAACGCCCCGCCCCTCCGCCCCCAGACCTGAACAGTAGCAGACAGGTGCTCTATATCGCCGATGACAACGAGATCCGCAGTCTGGATCCTGGCATGCCCAACTGGCGCTATGAGCAGACCTTCCAGGGCAACGCAGACGTTCGCATCGATGCCATGGACCTGCACGTGAAGACCAACCGCATCTTCTGGACCAACTGGCACACTGGCAAGATCTCCTCCTACGAGCTGCCTTCGCCACTGTCGTCCTCCTCCTCGTCAAACGGCCGTAGTCGGCGACAGAGTGAGGGCCGTGTCACCACCCTGGAGGTTAGACCACACAGACACACACACACACTAACAGACACACACACACACTCACAGACGCACAAACACACACAGACAGACACATATGCACACGGACACATCTGCACGCGTGTACACAACACAGCCACTCACATACTCAAATCATTATTAATATTCAAAGTCCTATTTTCCCTAACCCCTTCACCTATTAACTTTACCATGATAGTAAAATCTATGCACACGCACACACACACCACGATACGTGCACACACACATAGTTCAAAGGAAGTCTCTCAGCACAGAAAGTCCTATTGTCTGCTGTCAGAAAAAAATGACGGTCCAAACTGTCTCTCTCATCCGTCCTCCCCGACTAGGTTCTGGGCCATCTGAACATGCCTCGCGGTATAGCGGTGGACTGGGTGGCTGGTAACCTGTACTGGACAGACTCTGGCAGAGACGTGATCGAGGTGGCCCAGTTGTCAGGACAGCACCGCAAGACCCTCATCTCGGGCATGATAGACGAGCCTTACGCCATAGTGGTGGACCCGCAGAGGGGGTGAGAGACCAGTACCGCTTTACCATCGCTTGAGCCGGACCGAACCTAACTGAGGACGGCCCGGTAATCGGCTGTGTCGGACAGGACGTTGTGAACAGGAAATGAATAAAAATATTCCACCTGTTTCCTGCTGAGCTGTTTTGACCGTGTTCCTCTGTGGGTTTAGGACCATGTACTGGGCTGACTGGGGGAACCAACCTAAGATTGAGACGGCAGCCATGGATGGAACCCTAAGACAGATCCTAGTCCAAGACCATATTCAGTGGCCCACAGGTCTGTTTAGGATTAGCATTATAACATAGATGTATGCCTGATTAAATGTAGCATTGTAGCCTAGCAATAACATTAACCCCTAGATGTATGCCTGATTAAATGTAGCATTGTAGCCTAGAATTAACATTAACCCCTAGATGTATGCCTTATTAAATGTAGCATTGTAGTCTAGCATTAACATTAACCCCTAGATGTATGCCTGATTAAAAAGTAGCATTGTAGCCTAGCATTAACATTAACCCCTAGATGTATGCCTGATTAAATATAGCATTGTAGCCTAGCATTAACATTAACACCTAGCAGTATGCCTGTTTGAATGTAGCATTGCAGCCTAGCGTTCTGCTCTCCGTTTGTGTTATCTATATTTTCATTAATCCTCTGCTTTCTCCTATTCCTTCTCCCCCTTTTCTGCCTCCTCCCTCCCCCCCACAGGTCTGGCAGTAGACTACTTCAACGAGCGTCTTTACTGGGCCGACGCTAAGCTGTCTGTCATCGGGAGCGTTCGACTCAATGGCTCCGACCCTGTCATCGCCGTCACAGGACTCAAGAACAGTTTAGTAGCAAACCCCTACAGCATTTTACATGGGAAATCATTCACCAATAAATAGTTGTTCTGAAATGGTCCTTTCTAAGAAATAGTTGGCCTTGTTCGTAAAACTACACAGTCATGGCAGGATTAACAGTTCAGAACGCTCCTTCCCTCAGATCTGCTCCATCCGTTCAGTATCGACATCTTTGAAGACTACATCTACGGCGTCACATACATCAACAACTTTGTGTTCCGTGTCAACAAGTTCGGCAAGGGCGCCATGGAGAACCTAACCACTGGAATTAACCACGCCACAGACATCGTCCTCTACCACCGCTACAAACAGCCAGAGAGTGAGTAGCAACGATGTTCGTCTGATTGTCCGTCCATAGCGCCCTTCAACATACCAGAAATGACGCCAGTGTGTTGCATACATACTGTAGTGTGCTGCTTTGACACCAGTTCCACATACGTGTATAACTACATTTCCCTTCATCCTCTCTGTCTGCCCAGTGACCAATCCATGTGACAGGAAGAAGTGCGAATGGCTGTGTCTGCTCAGCCCCAGCGGGCCAGTCTGTACGTGTCCCAACGACCGCGTGGCCGAAAACGGCACCTGTGTAGAGAAACCCTCGCCCACGCTCTCTCCGTTTTGTGAGTAAACACACACACACACACACACACACACACACACACAAACAGACACCCGCACACACACACACACACACACAGTAACAAACACTAACCCCACCCCCACCTCTCCCCAGCTCCCCCGTCCGGGCCGTGTACAGTCCTGTGTCTAAACGGAGGGAACTGCTTCCTGAACGCCCGGCAGCAGGCTAAGTGCCAGTGCCAGCCCAGCTTCACCGGAGAGAGGTGTGAGGTCAACCAGTGCAGAGACTACTGTAAGAACGGGGGGGCCTGCACGGCCTCAGTGGCAGGTAGGCTAACGGTTGGAGTGACGGGGCTGGCAGTCGCTTGGTTCTCAGCTTCATTTTGTCATTGTACTTAGCGTTTGTTTTCCTGGGGCCCGTACCTGTCGAATGGGCCCCCAGTGTAACGGCCGGTTTAAACTTGACGAAGGCGACAAGCGCGTGACAATTGCATGTTGTTTAGACGAAGTATAACCACCCTTAACATCTACAGCTGTCTCGTTTAACATTTAACCTTGTCTCTTTTCCAGGGGCCCCTACCTGTCGCTGTCTGAAGGGCTTCACGGGGCCCCAGTGTACCCTCCTCACGTGTCAGGACTACTGTCATAACGGAGGCAACTGTACCGTATCCCAGGGCAACCAGCCCACCTGCAGCTGCCCGGCCCTGTACCTGGGAGATCAGTGTCAATACAGTGAGTGTTTCAGCATGGGTTGGCAAGCCTTTATTTCAGGTTGCCAACCCATTGGCAGGTTGCCAACATGGGCTGGGTCTCTGTCAAAGGTCATCTTCCAAGCAGGACAGTGACCCCAAACACACCACAAAATGTACTCAGGAATGGTTCAAGACAGAAAGAAAATATAGGGCTCTGAATCAAAATCGAAGGTCCTGTCGTATTAGCACTGAAATAAAGAGTTGTGGTGACCAAACACTTTGGTCAGCTGTGGTCAGCTATAAGTACAGTATCTAGGGGAGATGTTTTAAACGTTCTCAGTATGTCTGGACCCTAATAATTATGTCTAATCTGAAAAGACTGACAGTAGAGTGTTCAGTGTGTGAGGAAATGTCTGAACCCCCGTTTCTCCTTTCCACCTTCTCCCCCACCTGCTCCTCCACCTCCTCCTCCACCTGCTTCTCCACCTCCTCCTCCACCCGCTCCCCCACCTGCTCCTCCTCCTGCTCCTCCCGTCCAGGTGAATGTGAGGGTCACTGTGAGAACAAGGGCATGTGTCTGCAGACGGCCAATGGCACCAGGCTGTGTCGCTGCCTCCCTCAGTTCCACGGACAGCTCTGTGAGGTGGACCAGTGCCAGTACTGTGGACCCAATGGGAAGTGTCTGCCCAAAGGCTCAGGGAAGGTCATGTGCAGGTACGAGTCCTGCCTGATACACATATAGTACACACCTACACACACACATACATTTACACACACGCGCGCACACACACACACACACAGACTGTTCAGTCTATTCACATTTACACACACACACACACACACACACACACACACACTGTTCAGTCTATTCACATTTACACACACACACACACAGACTGTTCAGTCTATTCACATTTACACACACACTGTTCAGTCTATTCACATTTACACACGCATAGATGCAGACATATTGCTCAGTTACACAAACACATGAAGACCTACTAACATTGCTACTCATCCTGTCAGTACCCATCTTGAGTTATTCTGCTGTTATTCTACAAAGATTAAATATAGTTCTGTTAGTCTCTGTCTCTCTTCTTGCTGTTTCTCTTTCTCTCACCTCTGTCTCTCTCTTCTCTCTCTTTCCCTCACCCCTGTCTTCATCTTCTCTATGTTTCCCTCACCTCCATCTCTCTCTTTCTCTCTGTTTCCCTCACCTCTGTCTCTCTCTTCTCTCTCTGTTTCTCTCACCTCTGTTTCTCTCTTCTCTCTCTGTTTTTCTCACCTCTGTCTCTCTCTGTTTCTCTCACCTCTGTGTCTCACCATTCTCTCTCTGTTTCTCTCACCTCTGTCTCTATCTCATTGTTAATGTGCAGCTGTCCTAACGGTCGGACCCAGCCCAGCTGTTACACCTGTCTAGATTTCTGCATCAACGGACCCTGCTCTATTGAACCACGCACGCTACTACCTCAGTGCAAGTAAGAGAATGACCCTAAGGGAATCACACACAAATTACTTACTTACACACACACACACACAGACAATTTTGAGCCTTTGGTGTGTTTAGGTGTCTAGTGGGAAGGACAGCTGTAGTGAATGTGTGTAAACCATGTGGTGTTTAGGTGTTTGGTGGGAAGGACAGCTGTGGTGAATGTGTGTAAACCATATGGTGTGTTTAGGTGTTCCGTGGGATGGACAGGGTATCGATGTAACATCACGGCCTCTGTGGACTCTCGTGAATCCAGTAGAAGTAAGTCACCTTTCTGAATTCACGGTTTGAAACATACTTAATATATACAGATTAAGACACATGATTGTAATACAGTTCTTACCATAACCCATCCGTACTCTGAGCTCATTGATAGATGTGTTGCATATACTTTGTTTCCATTCCTGGGTGTGTTGCCGTCTTCCCAGGTTCGGCCTCCATAATTATCCCAGTGCTACTGCTCTTACTACTGGCACTACTGATTGCCGGCACCATCTTGTGGTACAAGAGGAGAATGCGTGGGTGAGTAGAGGACGTAACCAATGTGTTGAGACTGGCTGGGAGGAGCCCCACTCAATCGGTCAAACTAAAATCTCTTCTCCACCTCATCCGTCCCTCCCAAAGTCACACTCTCTTCTCATCTATCTTTTTTCTGTCTCTCTCTTTCTCTATCTTCTGTGGATAACCCCCCTCTTTCCTGTCCCCCAGGTCTGTATGGCCAGGCAAATGCTCCCAACATTCTTGGTAACTTAATAGGTTGACATCTATCACTTGTCTCCCCTGCTAGACATCCCTCCTTCTCCCCAGTGCCTCATCTAAGCTACACTCCTCCATTTTGCTGGCCTCTCTGGAGGAGGATCTGTTTGTCTGTCTGTCCCTGCCTGCTCTCTCCTGTTCGGTACAGGGTTTCCCACCCAGGAACACAGGGGTCTGTTGACAGATAGATAGACTGGTTCTTCCCTACACATTCATACCATCCCCTATCCATGTATGAATACGTATACAGTGATGCCTTGTGTGCCTTCATCGTAGCAGTGAGACATTTGCGCTGTGGAGAATCCAGCATTCATCACAGGAGAGATGTGTCCAAATGGCTTTCTTAAGAAGGCTCATTTGTGTGTTTAACTTCCCCTGGTTTTTTGTGTGGCCTTGACTGTGTGAGGATGTCTTCCTGTACTGTAGATGTAGCTGGTGGTTTGTGGGGGTTTGGTGTATGCTGGACTTCTCTCTCCTGTCAGTGGCTTGAAACAATGCTCTCAGTCCTTTCATTGTGTGCCCCTGTGTTGTGACTACGTATCCCCTACTGTTGAAGTGTTGGGAGGACACAACTCATTGTGTGTGTGTGTGTGTGTGTGGTGTGTTTGCATACCACAGTGCAAAGGGCTTCCAGCACCACAGGATGACCAATGGGGCCATGAACGTGGAAATAGGGAACCCGGCCTATAAGATCTACGAAGGAGAACCAGACGACGACGCTGGAGAACTCCTGGATTCAGACTTTGCTTTAGACCCAGACAAGGTAACACACACACACACAGTGCTATAACGGAACCAACAGGCTTTTTTAAAGACCGCTAATGGTAGATGCTTGATTGCAACAAAAATTCATAATGAATAACCTACCAAATGAGTTGCCTTGTCTTTATAACCATGTCAAGTGATTGTGAGCCCAGTTAGCCTGTGTAGATTCTCTACCCCCAGTCCAGTATCACCTTAGCTGAGGGATTAGAAACCTCTAGTCTGAAACTTTCATTCAGACTTATCACCTTCAATTGCAGAAAAAAATCTAGACTAAAATATAGGCCAGTCACAATTACTTCATCAATAACTTTAATTTGGTAAAGAGTATAGAAGTCAGTCAAAATTTCAAATATGGAAGTCTTGATAAGAAATGACCATACCTGGAAATATAACTAAATATGTTTTTTATTTTAAGACTTGTTTTTGGGCATTACCATTTTTATTCAGAACAGAGAGTGTTGGGAAAGACAGAGGAGAGGGATTTTGCTGAAAGAGCAGTAGGCTGGATTCAAACCCACATTACAACAGTACACTGGAGACAGACCACCAGAGGGCACTGTCTGGATCTCAATACTTCACTCATAACACAGATGTTTTGAAGATAACACCAACCAGAGGGTGAAAAAGATAACCTTGACATGCGCAAAGAGGGGTTAAGAGGCTGACAGGTGCTTTATTCACTCACTGACTTGATTGTTTCCCTTCATGCAGCCCACCAACTTCACCAACCCGGTTTATGCCACACTGTACATGGGAGCCCACAACAGTCGCCACTCCTTGGCCAGTACAGACGAGAAGAAAGAGTTACTGTCCCAAGGGGAGGATGGGGATGACGAGGACATGAACGACCCACTGGCATAGAGGTCAGAGGTCAGGCACGCCCGAGCCGAGTCTGGACCACGCCCGCAAAGAGACAGACAAAATCTGATCTAATGCCTTTTACTAGTCGAGAAAAGAAAAGCAACAAAAAGAGAAAAGAAAGCAAGAACACTGTATAAAATGTATAAAATGAAGGACTACTTTTGTATGTGATTGCAGTATTATATTTTGTTCTTTTGAGAAACATTATAACAACAATTCCTCCGGTCAGAAAAAGTAAGAACCATTTTATAGATGTATTCATTAATTCAACTCTTTTATTTTTCATTTTGCCAACCTTACTCGTCTCTTACTTCTCCCTCTCCCCATTTCTTCATCCATATAGCCACTACCTCTGTCAAATCTTAACGGTATAAAGGAACAAAAACAACGGTGGAAGAATTTGAATTGTTTATTTTTGTATGAATTCTTTTATAGGGGGAAAACATTATTCTGTTTCAGAGAAGGTTATGTTTTTTTTTGAAAGCCTTGGAAGACCATTGAAGGCCAATTGATGCTGTTTTGGTCTGCCTCACTTTCTGTATTATCTAGCTCTACTGCTGAAAGTGTAATGCATGGATATAGAAAGGTGTAGAGTAAGACTATGACTGGTGGATAGAAAAGCCTTCTGGAGCTGTAGTTCAGCAAGCGGAACCATAATGGCACTCATCCCCCAGGCAGAGTCTGTCTGCATCACAGATACTGGTTTCTGCGTGCTGAGAACTAATCCAAGTGATTGTCTTTTCTCCTTGCATAGACTAGAGGTTATATATATATATTCACCTACACACATATGTATAAAACTATTAACAAAGTGTCTTGAAAATATACCCAGGAATACAAAAATCAAATAACAAATAGCAGACTGTCTGTAATATGTTTTGATCACATTTTCTGATTTTTTTTTTAGTCTTGTATAAATGACCGGCTAAATGTGCTAAATGAATGAAAGTTGTAAGGTTGTTAATGGAGTATATTATGTTTTGGAGGAAGGTGATTTTATTAAAACATACATTCCAGGATCAAGATTCCGGGGATGGATATCCGTGGCCTTGGAAAGTAACCGAAGATGTTCTGGGGGTGATGTGTTAAACAGAATTATTGTTTATTGGGGGGCTTGAATGTTACTGAGGACCCAAAGGGTTCAGGACTATCTCTCAGTGACTGTCTAGTACAGTCCCAACTGTTAACTGTTAGCCTGGAGATGGCCAGTTTGGCACCAAGCAAGCCTCTGTAAACACACCATCAAGCCGACGAGGCTTTTGTCTGTGTCAATGATTGTAAACATACACACTTAAACATTCTTTCAGGAGAGGTCAGAGAGCCAGTTGTTTCATGGTACTTCCGTGGAAATTTTAAAACAACGTTGCATGTTTTGTTTTTAATGTGTGTAATAATTACAGTGCGTCATGCCTATGTAATTTCTTTTTCTGCCTATTGTAAGAGGCTAGCCTCCTGAATGGAGTATCCCTTCTGATTCCCCCTCTGCCTTGCTGCTAACGCGAGCTAGTCGTATGTCTTTCTGTTTGTCTAACCATCTCTGTCAGCCAGCTAGCCCTTGTCTGACTATACGTCTGTCTGCCTACCTGTCATTGGTCCAGCCTCAGCCAATCACACTCTGCTGACCATGCTGCTTTTAACCAATTGGAGATAATCAGCCATGTTTGCCATACTTAAGGTCGCAAAGTTCTGGTAACTTCGTCATAAGAATGAAAAGGTTTTTCTGGAAAACCTGGAAATCTTTATACAGTTGCTGAATCTTTGCAATCCTATCCATACTATATTACAGATTACACAGCATGGAACTCATAACACACACAAACCCAAATACGAAACAATTCTGGTGTATCCATTACTTGTTATTAACAGTATTCATCATAAATTGGGTTTTAATAAAATGTCTGTTACAGTTTTATTTGAACAATGTAAATTAGGTAATCTGTTTAAATTTCAACAGAAAAACTTCAGCAAAACAAAACCCCATACATGGAATTTTGTCATTCTGTTGTTTTCGGTTCTTTTTTATATAAGAAATTAAATGGATTTTTGTAGTAGAAATGCATGGTGGCTCTGACTTTCATTTGGCAAGAAAGAATACGTGGAATAGGCACCCAGAAAACGACAAAGAAAATAGAGATATAGACAGATAGATAATAGTGACAGAACACAGAGATATGCACAGTTCTGTCACGTAATTTAGTTTATTAAGGGGAGGTGTAGTCATCTATTAGACAACACATTTTTATTAGGCACCATTTCATTTCATACTTCTGGCAAAATATTACATGGCCTCTATTATATTACACCTGGAGTGTATAAACATCCGCTCTAGCAGAAACTCATACAATATTAAGGCAATGTAAGTAGTGTAAATATGAGCGGTCCCTTTAGTGGAAATGCCATATTCAAAGACACGTCAAGGTTTGGAGTCAATCTGAAAGCGGGCTATAGGCACTGCAGCTCTTAAAGACAATTTTCAACTGTGTCGGCAATTAAAACATTTACAGTGAATGGTAATATAATGAACCCGCTGTAAGATTGACTTTAGCTTCGACCTCAATTATGGAATAGTTGCAACACCACAACGTTTCCTAACCTTGTAGTTGCAGTCTAGGCTCAATTGTCTCTAGGCCTAAGTCTCAGTGCACAATCATTCTGCTTATTCGATGGAGATTAAGGGGAAAAATGTTCTTCATTAAAGTTCTTGAACTAAAAGGAAAGTGAGCATAAAGAACATGGTTAGATAAATCGGAATGCATTTTTACCTACCGACAAAATGCAAGTAAATTAAGCAAGTCAGTTTAGAAACATCTTCATGCGTTCGTCACTTCCTTAGCAAGAAAGTCTTGTCAGTATAACATTCAAAACAACTTTACTATTGCTTTCAACTTCGAACTAAGCAAGATAATGAAGTTCCTTCTATTTTTTGTCAGTGGTTTGCGATAATTCTATTTCAATTTAAGATAAAAGTGGTAAATAGGTAGGCTATTAAGTATGACCGGATTTACACAGGCAGTTCATTTTATGGCACGTTTAGTTGGACGCAACGTTCTGAAATGTTAAGATAGAAATATGCTATGTGGAAGAACGACTCCGATTCCCCAAACATGCCTCTATTTGGAATAACACGTAATGTCGGCTATATTAATGGAATCTCTGTCTGCAAAGTTTAATATTTTTGCATCTGAATGTGGCCCTGATGTTTTTTTTCACTATTCAAATATTCTCCGAAAAAGATATTAAAAAAATTGAAAAAATCCGAATTGGTTTGCCTGTGTGAATGCAGCCCGTGTCTTAAGACTTTGGGGGTAATTGGACTGTAGCAAATAAGGTTAAAGATGGTTTATGCCTGCTCTTAAAAATTTATGGAAGACTCTTGAGCTTAAGCCATTATATATCTCAGCACTGAGAAGCAACCTGTTGATAATGGTTAGTGATTTAAGCTGGGATTCAGATTTTAAACCATTGCATATACATTTTTACAGTATTTGAAAATAATGTTATACAAAACCAATACAAAATACAATCTTTAACAAAAATCAATTTCTAGTTACAAATTATGTCTGAGTCACATAAAAATACTGTCTAAACACAAAGGCACTTCTTTGGCAAAATAAAGTATAAGTGAGTAGCAGATGTTTGGTTTGGTTAGCTTGTGTTGAGGAAACTCCAAAGATCAAAAGTCTCTATATCAATAATGTTCAGTCCTTTAATCTTTGGACCGAGACCAAGCAAAACCCTGGGCCTTTTTCAGAAGGGCATGCAACAAAAAATGTTTTGGAACGGAAAACAAAAACAACAGTTTCTTATTGGTTAAGTCCAGGTAGTCCCTCCCTTTTAAGTCAGATTTCCTCTGTTTGGCATCGCTATTGACACCACCTTTGAAGTGGAAATTGCAGCGATATAGTTAGCATATGCTGTCATGTCATCCAAACGACCAACTGTTTCCCAGTCTCAAACTTGCCTTGATTGCACAATCTGAGGACATCCATGTAAGTGGAAATAAGGTCCACGCTGGATGGCACTTGGCTGGAGACTCCTGTGGGTCGATGGCCACATTACGCAGTTGCAATGTCTTTCCTTCCTTCCTGCTTGAGTTAGGCGAGCCAAACCCTGGCCTATTGATACGGCCAACACACAAGCTTTCACCGTAGTCCTCGTGTGTGTGTGTGTGTGTGCGTCTTTGTCCGTCTGCGTTTGTGTGTGCTTGCGGTGGGAGAAGAGGTTAGCAGGCTGACCCACCTAATGTCTGTGCTCTTACAGTTATACTTGCAGGTTGAGAGATGGTGTCCATAAAGGATCTCCATAAATAAATAAATACCCCCCGTAAAACCATTGGTTCGGGGCATTGGTTCGGTCCGGTCCCCCCTTTCAGTCCATGATTGGCAGGGAGATGCCGCCTCAGACTTAGGGTGAGACCATCGCAACATGAGGGGTGGGGTGGGGGGGTGGGGTTATATAGGGAAGGGCGGATAAGTGAGGGGGTGGTTTGTAACGCGTGGTTTGTTTAGGGTCTCTTCCAGCCGCTCCGGATCAGCGTGTCATGCCGTAGGAAAGGCTGATTGCGGAGATCTGTGAGTGGGTGAGGGAGGGAGAGAGATAGGGGTCACTCATGAGGGCACTCCAGTTATCTGGGAAGTCAAACCCTGGTTCTGAGGCATCATTTTCCAGTTTACGGTTGCTGATTATAAAGGCTTAACTGCAGTGCATTTCCCTGTATATTTCACCACTGCAGTGCATTTCTCTGTATATTTCTTCAAATACGGCACAAATTACAGTGATAATTTTTCCATAATTTCAAATACAGTGTCTCTGGTCAAATGGGTAGTCAATTAATTGTTTATCTGTTAACCAAAAAGAGAATGATGCCAATCCAAAGCCTTGCATTGGGAAATTAAACTGACAGACAAATATGGATTCTTCAATTCAAGGCAATGGGGGTTTGGTTAATCAAACGATATAAATGATGTACGGAGGAAAAAAACAGTAATCAGTAATAAGAATACCACAGTTGTGGTCGTCAACCAGCTCTGTGAGGTAGCTCTATAAAATGTCTCCTTGTAACAGTGAATCAGGACCATGACAGCGTTTTGTGATGCTCTCATAACAGAGCTTCCAAGCAGTGTTTCCAATGTTTCTGTGAATCTTTCTGAATAAACGTCAGTTTTTCTGTATATACGTGTGCGTGTTTGCGTGCGTGCTGGCTCCTCAACAGAGCTAGCTGACCAACGAGCTGTTCGTCACACGGCCAGTCCCAGGTAACAGGGAGCGGACAACAGGACATGGAGACGTGGGACAGACAGGTGGAGGATGGACACAACGTTGGACACTGCATGCAACATGGACGGTGAGGGTGCTGGTGATGGGGGGGAGGGGCTGACTCCAACAAGAGACTGTTTGCTGGGAGGTTATAAGCATAGATTCGATGTCCTCGAGTCGGCGGAGGCTGCATTAATGGTGAACGCTGTATATGTCGGAAGAATTGGACATGTTTGAATGTACATTTAAATCCCACGATAATGTTTTGCCCAAGGATGGATCCTGTCCCCTGGTACCGCTGGTTCTGCATCGTTCAGAATCACAGCCGATGGCCTGATACGTGACCTGACATAGACGTTTACACTGCAGACTGGGGGAAACTTCCTGTATTGTCTGAAGGGGTGTTACCAGCTAGTACATAAATGACAAGACGACGTAGTGGAAGCTGAACTGTCTGCAGTCAGGCCTGGCTGTTATAAAGCAACAGAGTTGGAGAGCAGGCCTGCAGGCCTGGCCGTTGTAATTAAGAGAGCTGGAATTAAAACACATCCGACTGCATCGCTGCGCCGTAAAGCGTGTTCCTGTTTGCATCTGAAGCGCTGGGTTGGCTAAAGCAACCGACATGACTCTAGCAGCACACAGCGTGGCCGCAGCAAATGGTACCAGCACATGGTACCAGCACACGGTACGAGCACACTCTACCAGCACACGGTACCAGCACACGGTACGAGCACACTCTACCAGCACATGGTATCAGCACACGGTACGAGCACACTCTACCAGCACACGGTACCAGCACACGGTACGAGCACACTCTACCAGCACATGGTATCAGCACACGGTACGAGCAAACACTACCAGCACATGGTATCAGCACACGGTACGAGCACGGCCAGGGCCAAGCGGACAGGCTTCAGGCTGCCTTCCTTACCCTGCCTGCGGCCTTTAGGAGTGGCATACACTGTCATTAATCTTCTGTTCAGCTGTTCAGAGGGGGCAGAATGGATAAAGAGTAATGGTTTAGAGAAGGTTGTTACTTGGTAGAAAAACCAAACCAACCAGTTAGTGTTTGATGGCAAGGCATTGTTAGCAGCTGTAGCCAAACCTCTTTATACTTTGCTTTTATGATATATGAAAAATACCTCTAAAAAAAAGTATAACACCTAATATTTTATTGTTTACAGCAATGTCACACACTGGGAAATGTAGCTCTTCATGCCCATGCGATTATGCAAGTTCCTGTTCATCGTATTGAACTTATCATTATATATCATATCATTATATATATGGTACTTCATGGAATCAGGTGCTTTCTCTTTATTGTCAGGCTCAGCGATCTAAAGAGGTTTAGCTGTCTGACTTATACCCTGCTAACTCAGATGACAGTGGATGGAAACAGCACACATCCACCAACAGGGGAAGAGGGCCAGGATTCAAACCAACCGCACCGTGCCGCCATCGCACCGCGCTTGACCATTAAATCCCGTCCTAGGTTAGTAAAGGAAGAAGTGAAGAAGAATGGTAGGGAGTGACAGACAGGGGGGGCGAGGGTGGGCGGGGGGGGGTTCATGCCGCATGCACAGTGGTCAGACGGGGACACGCGGAGGGGACACCTGTTCTGGACAACCTTGGCATTAGGGGGGAGGTACTGTCGGGGGCTAGCAGTTGGAGTCGTCAAAGAGCTGCGCCTCACAGAAGAACCGTGAGCCCCGTTTGGCAGTACGGGCTGTGAAGGGGACGCTCTTCAGCACTGGGGGGGGGGGGGGGGGGGGGGGGGGGGGGG